>JBAMBS010000870.1:0-11951 GCA_037044455.1 Zygothrica quintamaculata | reverse complement strand
TCCATTCCGGAATATCTCTTATTTCTACGATTGATTTTTCTGTAATGGTTTTGACAATCGCTTGATCTCCAAGGGCCTCCTGCACGGCCGGCTGCAGACTGGCAGATTGTCTGCCGCCTTCCGCATTTCGAGCAGGAGCTCTCCTGCCGCTGTGCGTCTTGCGCTGCGCACGCTGTCCTTGAATATTTGCAGTGCACTGCTGGTTTGCACGGTTGCCAGGACGTTCGCGTAGTTCGTCGGGTCAGGGCACTTCACCACTATGGCATCGGGTCGCTGTTTACGGTGTGGTGTGGGCTTGACTTTACGTCTCGTTTTCTGCCACTTCTGCTGCTGCTGTTCTCTGTGCGTTGTTTCTACCCTTCGCTCAGACTGATTTTGGGTGCTCTTAAGCTTGCTGGGTTGTACACCCGCTGAACTCTTACTTTGCTTAGGCGTCGGTTTTTAGTTTCCCGTTCTTCCTCTGACCTGCGGCACTCGGTTCGTTACTTCGCTGTAACTCCGCGACTGTGGGGTTATTTGTGTCGCTTTGTCCACACCTGTTGTCTTGGTATGTGTGGTACTTGGTGTAGCTCCATGTAAACGCCCACTTATAGCTCTTTGCAAGTTTCTCAGCTGGAGCAGGTAGTCCTTCATGTCTTGGTTAACATGACGCACTGCTGGCTTCTTTTCCATTACTAGGAAGAGATTTTTGTCCAATATAGTGCCCATCTCCCTAATTTGGGCCTCAGGTGTTGGGGAGCTTTCCCGCGCGCGTTTAGATGGCGTGTTCCTCTTCTCACTTACTGGGCTTGCGGCGTTTCGCTTCCTCGGTGTTTCAGAGGTTCCATCCTCTTCCGGGGTTTTTTTCTGCCAGAAGCGTGGGGTGGGGGGATCAGCATAACCTCTCCTTTCTTGCAAATGGATCTGCCTCCATTTTGTCCTGTAGTTGAGTGTACCTGACTACGAGAGCCCGTTTGCCTACATATACAGCCATACACACACATACTCACACATACACACATATCTGCACGTACTTAGCCATTGCGCGCGGCTTTTAGACCCCCTCGCTCTTTAGTGCGATACTTAATGTTCTATAACTTCCGTGTTTATTGTTTAATTTTGACGAACGTAGATTACGAGTGGTCTAGTTAATATGAGTGCCAAAAAGAAATTTAATCGAATAAAAATTGTCTCTTATAATCGATTTGCGGGGGTCAGGGGAGGAAATTCGAAAATCCAAATCAAACTCGTATAGTGTACGAACATAAAAAATCTATATTCCAATTTTCGTGGCTAAAGCTCTTATTTTGCGCGCACTACTATACCCCCCGGGCACCATGTAGGTCGTTGACTTATGTTTACTACTCCACCATCAATTTTAAGGCCTCCCTCGGCCGACCCTAATCAGGCGATAGCCTCCGTTAGTTGTTTATTGGCCTTTTGTTCTTCATCTACTTGCCGACATACTATTCTGACACGGGGGTGGTATAGTGAACCCAGGCACCCTTTTCTGGAAGTTGTTATGGTTAACAAATCGTGCACCATCTACCTCAGCATGTTCGTCAAATGTCATGAGATAAGTGTCATTAAACCATATTTTCGTGCTGTTTTACACCTGTACTTCTGCCGCTTTATCATTAATGATTATAGCTAGGCCTCCCGCAAGCATCTCCCTAGCAAATGAGCTCCTTGGTGACAGCTGAGAGAATGTGATCTCTGGTGAAGCGGTGCCATTTCTGAGGCTAGGGTAGTGTAAAATTATTGTGTGTGTAATTTTTCTCCAGGCAAACGCAATATAGGGAATCTTAATGATAAAAATTAAAGTGTTATCAATTTGGAGTATTAGTGGAGTATTAGTGGGCTCCTCTAGCCAAACTGATATCAAATCCGCATGATTTATATCATACAATATTAGCCTTTGCTCGACTCAAAAATTTTATTGACTTTATAGACTTTAGTGTTCATTTCTACTTTTCTATTGTTGGAATCTACTTATTGCCATTCTCTGAATTTCATTTTGTTTGTTTAAGGACGAATTGAGTGCATTTACTTTAGAAGGTAATTTTTTTGTTGTCCGGACCACCCCCCCTTTAATGAAGACCGTTGTCCCTAGGTCTGCTTGTGTGATTTTCTATTCGCACAAGGGTGAGAGCTTGTTGCCAAGCCTTCGATTAGGCTTGACGAAAACGTTTTCGCCTTCTTCAAAAACCCTATTCTGCGTGATGCATTTTCTCTGGCTCTAGTTGCATTTAGTGCACTTCTTATCTTTTCCTGAATTTTCTGCACTCATTGCATTTATCTTGATTGTGCGTGAAGAACGTTTACTAGTCTTTTATCTGTGACCGAATGTATTGACTTGTTATACTCTATTGTAGCCAATAGGATTATTTCCACAGTGTCGGCCAGGCCTCTGTCTAACTTTAGACACCTAGCTAGTTCCAGTAGACTGCTATGGAATCTTTCTACCTGTCCATTGGATACACTGTGTAACGGTGGCGCATTTGAGACTACAAGCGCCAAACTGGTCAGAATTGTATGAGAGTTTAAAAACGGGTCATTGTCACAATAAATTTACGTGGCTTTTCGAAAAAATCAATGTGAGAATGGCCGATTTGAAGTCTTCGATAATTCTTGAAGGGATTTGCTATACTACAGCAAACTTGGAATAATTGTCTATTCAAGTAAGGAAAAGTTTTTTATCCGTCGAGAAGATGTCAATTTGCAGAAACTCTACTATAAACGACGGAAGTGGAGCTTCCCCTATTTCCTGTTGTTATGAGTACCTAACATAGTTGGCCCTCGCGAAACTCATTCAGTTTTGAACAATTTGACTAGCTAACTTCGCTATTTTTGGGAAGTAATACTCTGAAAGGACTTGTTTTACGATCTCCTGTGCTGACATATGAGCCCTGTTGTGTTCCATGGTTAGAATCTCTCGCCTTTCCCCAATGTTAATAAGAAAGAAAGTTGTAGTCGAGTGTACCCGACTACGAAAGCCCCTTTGCCTACATATACAGCCATACACACACATACTCATACGTACACACAGTTCTGCACGTACTTAGCCATTGCCCGCACCTTTTAGTCCCCCACGCTCTATAGCGCGGTACTTAATGTTGTATAACTTCCGTGTTTATTGTTTAATCTAAACGAAACGTAGATCAGGAACAATCTTTTGATTATGGGTGCTGAAAAAAATTTTGATCGGTTAAAATTTGTGCCTCATAATCGATTTTTAGCCCCTTTGCCTTTTTGTAAAAAAGAAGCAAAGCGGAGCTATTGGATATGTGCAAAATCCAAAAGTATGTAACACATAGAAATAATCATCGGAGACCCCATAAAGTATATATATTCTGAATCAGGACGACAAGAGTTGATCTAGCCCTGTCCGTCCGTCCGTCCGTCCGTCCGTCCGTATGCAGGCCTGTTTCTCAGAGACTATAAGAGCTAGAGCAACCAAATTTTAACCCTAGACTTATCATTGTCGTACGCTGTACAAGTTTGTTTTTGATTTTTCAATTTCCTCTCCTGACCTCCGAAATTCGAAAAAATCGATTATTGAGCACAATTTTCAACCGATCAAATTTATTTTTGGCACACATCATAATTAGCCCATTCTTGATCAATGTTGTGATTCTGGGTAAGATTGATCAAAAATCTCGGAAGTTATACATCATCAAAAGTGGCATTATTGGGCCCAAGGGGCTTAGTAGTGCGCGCAAAATAAGAGCTACAGCAACGAAATTTGGAACGTAGATTTGCTATGTTCGTACGCTATACGAGTTTGTTTTAAATTTTCGAATTTCCTCCCCTGACCCCCGCAATTTGAAAAAATCGACTATAAGGTAAAATTTTTAATTGATCAAATTTCTTTTTCGCACACATATTGAGTAGACCATTCTTCATCTGCGTTGTGAATTTTGTTAAAATTGAACAATAAATACGGAAGTTATACAAGATTACGTACCGCGCTATAAAGCGTGGGGGGCTGAAAGGTGCGCGCAATGGCTAAGTACGTGCAGAACTGTGTGTATGTATGAGTATGTGTGTGTATAGTTGTATATGTAGGCAAAGGGGCTCTCGTAGTCGGGTACACTCGACTACAGACTCCTTACTTGTTTTGAATTGCGGGTGTCAGGGGAAGAAATTCCAAAATCTAAAACAAATTCTTATAGCGTACGAACGTAACAAATCTATATTCCAAATTTCGTTGCTCTAGCTCTTGTGGACAGACGGACGGCCAGATGGACAGACAGATGGACAGCGCTACATCGATTCAGCTAGTCGTCCTGATCAAGAATATATATACTTTTTGTGGTCTCCGATGTGTTACATGCTTTTGGATTTTGCACATTTCCAATAGGTCCGCTTTGCATCTTTTTTACAAAAAGGCAAAGTGGCTAAATATCACCTGAAGCGCCTGAGCTAACGGTAACTTTATTACCATCTTCATCTGGTTCACTTAAATTGCAATATCCTAAGCTTTGTCCGTTTTCACCATCAGCTGCAGTGAATAATAGTGATAATTATGTACAGCTGATGAATTTTAATTTCCCATCCACTATACCTGATAATAATAACGGGTTTGATACAACTTCATCTGTTGTCAATAGTGTAATTATTACACCACATTTTTCACATTTAGGTTATTCACCCCAGACGGTAAAATTACTTACAAAGGCAAATACCTCTGTCAAGCCTCTTTCTGTAGTCCCTCTAAACAAACAAATTTTCGTATCTAGGTTTTCCCCGGATACCTCTTTAGATCGTCAATCTAAAATCATACATTTTATCAAGATTAATTTTCTTTTTTTTTTGTTTTTTAAGTAAGCCGAGGTCCTAAGACCTCTTTATGTGCTTTATTCAATTAAATTAAACCCAATTGGGCGCACCGGCTAACCACTTAGGTGTAGCTTAACAATTAATATAATAAGGTATTAAATTTGCCTCCTTCTGGGTATCCGGCTAATGAGGTTATGAGGTCGACGTCTTTTTAGGCGTCGTTCTGGGCGAATTCTAGTTAGCCTTTTGGCTATTCTATTGCTGTGGCTATAGATGCGGCTATTGTAGCGACTTGAGTGAAAGTTAATTTGCTGGAACGCTGTGGCAAAAAAAAGAAATTAAAATTGTCCTATGTAAATTGAAACAAGTAAGAAGTCTGTAGTCGAGTGGATCCGAGTACGAGAGCCCCTTTGCCTACATATACAGCCATACACACACATACTCATATATACATACAGCTCTGCACGTACTTAGCCATTGCACGCACCTTTTAGCCCCCCACGCTCTATATCGCGGTACTTAATGTTGTATAACTTCCGTATTTATTGTTCAATTTTAACGAAATTCACGACGTAGATGAAAAATGGTCTACTTAATATGTGTGCGTAAAAGAATTTGATCGGTTAGAAATTGTATCTGAAAATCGATTTTTTCAAATTGCGAGGGTCAGGGGCGGAAATTGAAAATTCAAAACAAACTCGTATATCGTACGAGCATAATAAATCTACGTTCCAAATTTAGTTTCTCTAGCTCTTATTTTGCGCGCACTACTATACCCCCCCGGGGCCCATAACGCCACATTTGCTGATCTATAACTTCCGACATTTTTGATCAATCTTACCCACATTCACAACATCGATCAAGTATGATCTAATTATGATGTGTGCCAAAAATAAATTTGATCGGTTGAAAATTGTGCTTAATAATCGTTTTTTTCGAATTTCGGAGGTCAGGGAAGGTAATTGAAAAATCCAAAAAAAATTCGTATAGAGTACGAACATAACGAATCTACGTTCCAAATTTCGTTGCTCTAGCTCTTATTTTGCGCGCACTACTATACCCCCCCGGGGCCGATAATGCCACATTTGCTGATGTATAACTTCCGAGATTTTTGATCATTCTAACCCAGATTCACAACATCGATCAAGAATGGTCTAATTATGATGTGTGCCAAAAATTAATTTGATCGGTTGAGAATTCTGCTTAATAATCGATTTTTTTGAATTGCGTGGGTCAGGGGAGGAAATTGAAAAATCAAAAACAAACTTGTATAGCGTACGAACATAACGAATCTAGATTTCAAATTTGGTTGCTCTAGCTCTTATAGTCTCTGAGAAACAGGCGTTCATACGGACGGACGGACGGACAGACAGACGGACAGGGCTAGATCAACTCGTCTTGTCGTCCTGATTCAGAATATATATACTTTATGGGGTCTCCGATGATTATTTCTATGTGTTACATACTTTTGGATTTTGCATATTTCCAATAGCTCCGCTTTGCTCTTTTTTTACAAAAAGGCCACGTTAGCCTTTTTGCCGAAACGAAGCATATTTCTATTTAAAAATTTAACTGTTAAATTATGTTAGGGAAATATCCTCGTTTAAAATTAGTGTTAGCTGATATTTTCAACACCGTCTGTTGCAAAATGTACTGGCATTATGGACCTGGTTATTAAAGCATGTGTGTTTACCATAGTCGACATCGGCCTACGATTGTGCTTCCTTAAATTCTGTAACGGCGTTTTGACTACTACGCGTCAAAGAACTAACATCTTTCTAGGCAGTTTTTCTTTTGAATCAAATATGATAATCTTGTATCGGGTACAAGGTTGAAGCCTACAGACCTCTTACTTTATATTATTTATATTATCTATACTTTGTAGTATATAAATTAATATAATTAATATATTTTGTTCTAACAAAATATATCTTCGACCTTTTGTATCAACAAGTATCTGCTCTAATATTATATTCATAATATTAGCAATTGCTGTCTCCAATTGTTAGGCGGTGCCCGAACAATGAGACGCAACGGTCGAGTAATCGTGTTTACTCAGACTAGCAGATACGTTGATATACGTTTTTGATATCTTGTATCGACAAACGTTTGCCTTAATATTATATAAATAATATTAACGGTTGCTGTCTCTAATTGTTAGGCGGTGCCTGAACAATGAGTCGCAACGGTCGAGTAAACGTTGTTTACTCAGACTAGCAGATGTGTTGCTGATGTATTCTGTGCTAACAAAATACGTTGATATCAATTTTGTCTCCCACGTGTTACACGTGTTAATGAATAAAAAGTCTTTGTGAATTTACTCCGCTCTGTGATGTGCTTTATTTAACTATCCAATTCCAACTGATCTCACCGAAAGCTCTCCATAGCGGCCATGCCAACATGCAGTGTTACCAGCTAAGGATAATGAAAAAATAGAAAAGCTTTCTGTGGCTAACTTAACATAAATACTGCACTATCGATTACTTATGTTAACTTATACACTTGCTTTAGACTAGACCGTTCTCTTCGCCTTGGTGGTGGCGTACTTATTGCCGTCCGTCCAAATCTTTCATTCGAGTTAGTAATTTTAGATAGTCGTATATTCCTCCTAACTTGGATTTTGCAATTTATGAAGAACATTTATCCGTATTCGATCTATCTCGTCAGAGTTATCTAGCAATGATTACTTGCTTGCTTTTGGAGATTTCAATCTGCCAAATGTGGACTGATCATATAATCCTACCTTGCCTAATGTTATGTCACTAGTAGTAGTTAATGAATTCATTGAGTCACTATTAGACCGATCAACCTGTCAGGTTAATCATGTTCGAATTTGTAATGGGCGTTTACTTGACCTGATTTTTGCATCGGACTCATCTAATGTTACAATAAAGCAAACATTTCCTCTTGTTTTTCCTGAAGATAGTTACCATCCCACCTTAAATGTACAATTTGATTTCCCTGCACCTAAAAAATTCTCTTCAGATATCTCTGGGGTTAAATCCAGATGCTTTAAAAAAATGCAAATTTGAGAAACTTAATTCTCTACTTTACGAGACAAACTGGTCTCAATTGTTCTCTTGATTTGATATTAATAAGGCCACGTCGATCTTTTATATCTTAAATGTGTTTTTTGATAAATGCGTTTCTTTAGTGTCCCATAAGACGACGAATAGATCCCTTCGTGCTTTTGACTGGGCTCCTGGTATGGATCTTCCTTCGTACGCAAGTAGACTATTAATAATTAATCTTCCGTCCCTTACTAACCGCTGTATTATGCTCGGAGCTATGTTCCTACATAAATTGATTTTAGGAATAGTAGATTCTAGTGTTTTATTAAGTAATATTAATATTCGTGTTCCCTTTAGATTTTCACGAAATTTTAATCCCATCTCCCTTAAAATGTGTACTAATAATTACTCATTGCATGAACCTTTCGGGGTACTCTGCTCTGACTATAACAAGCTCTAGAGAGTTATCAGTACGGAATTACCCTTAGAAACTAACAAACATTTAATCCTTAACTTGCTAGACTAATAATAATTAACATCGTTACTAATTCGGATGATATTATTGGGTTTTTCTGGGTTTTCCGAATTCTGCGCAAAAATGTTTTCAATTCAATTTTCAATACTCCCAGTTTATATTTAAATGTTAAAAAAAAAAAAAATATAATTTTATATATATAATTTAAATTTTAATTTTATTTCACTTTCATCAGCAATATTTTAAAAAAATTAATTTATTTTTTTCCATAATTTTTGGTCGACATTGGTCATTTGGTGATTTGGTCATAGTTGACATTAAATATATAAATAAATAAATCAGTCTCCGACTAACTCTCAAACCAAGCGGAGGCGTCTATCATAAAACCAATTTTCGTTTCTTCAAACTCTATAACCGTTAACTCTTATCACTTACATAGCAAAACAAAAACAAATCGCACAAATCAAAAAAAAAGAGACAACACACAAAGATCTCCCAGTGTCATCACAACAAAACCCAAGATTCCTAAGAATATCCCTCCATATTGTATCAAAAGAAATCATCAGCATTGCTCCATTAATCGACGGTGATCTATTGATGCTAGTGAAAAATGCAGATGCGGCTGAATTATTTGTTAATACGACGTGCTTACCAGGCTTATGCGACATAGTATGTAAGCTACAAGAATCGCTAGATTTTGTGAAAAGCACAATCTACGCTCCCTACCTCGCCAACATCAAAAACTCGGAGATAGTTAACGAACTCTAATCCCAAAACGTACATTCGGTGTACAAGTTTACAAAGACAATCGACGGTAACTCCAAGCCAACCGGCGTTGTTCTGGTCACTTTCAACCAATATAGCTTACCAAGAAAACTGAATAACGCATGGCACTCCGTAAAGTTTAGGAAATACATTCCAAATCCCATGAGATGCGAAAATTGCCAACAACCTGGCCACACAGTTAAACACTGGAAAAACACAGCCATGTGTAACAACTGTAATCTTCCCCCACACTCCGGAACCCTGCACTCGCACAATTTGTGGAAACTGCAACGGTGATCATCCCGCCTCTTCTTCTTCGTGTCCCAAATACCAATAACAACGGGAATTACTAAAAATATAAACCACGCAAAAGTGCAGTATGCGAGAAGAAAAAACAATACTAAAACAACAAAACTCATCTACTTTTGCAGCGGTTACCGCTAATACAACGACAAAGAACAAAACTACACCAAAAACAAATACGGCATCTGCACAAACAACACCTGCTAATAACGCTCACACCAACTCTTTATCTTCTCCCTCTTACCCCCTCTTCCCCTATTCTCATCCCACTGCAGTTAGCTCCGTCTTTCCTCTTCCTTCTCCTAGTCCCCCAAACCCCCCTCTTACCCCCTCTCACTCAAAACTCTTTGAGTACAAAAACAAACTCAAACGACGACTAAACCACTACTACTCTAAATTACATCGCTGTCAATAATATAAAATCACACGATCATCACCATCAAGACCTCTCAAGTGCCTCTTCGGTTGAGTCGATGACTCAACCTCAGCGGACTGACTCAACATAGTCAGTCGCCTACATCGACCTAGCCGCTATATAGCAAACATAAAATATATATAATTTTTCCAAAATGTTTTTTTTTTTTAATTTTTCAATGGAATATCAATGGAATATTAAATAACTTTAACGAACTCTCATGAAACTCACTTGCCCCATAATTCCAAAAGCTTTATCCGCCTCAAGGCATTCACTGGATATTTTTACAACAAATCCGAAAATATCACTGCAAAATAGGGTATCGGCATACTCATAAAACGCCATATTCCTCATTCCCACAAAATCTTTAACTCCAACATACTCTGCTCCTCAATACAGATCCCTTCTGAACGACTAGTCAACATTATAAATATGTATATGCCTCCGTGTCAAGGTTTCCAAAGCAATAACATATCCGATGTTTAGGACAAGTTAATGGCCCACAAATTTTATTAGGAGATCTCAACTCTTGGAGTTCCTTATGGGGCTCCCCTAAGGCAAGCTCCCGCGGCCAGAAATTGGAGAGAATAATTGCGCAGCACAATTTAGTTGTGCTTAACAATGGGGAACCCACCCACTTATACACGGCAGTGATCATTTCCCAATCCGCCTTAACATGTCTTTCGGGGTATGTCCTAAAAAATCTCTACCCCCACTCCCAAAAAACAAAACCGATTCTGCAAATTGGAAGCTTTTTGAAGAAGTTTGCCTGCAAAAATCCTTAAGCTGGGCCCCTGGGCACTGCAGCATCCGCCAAACCAAAAGCATAGGTCTCAAGGCAAGAGTTCCATGGTGGAACGGAACTCTTCAAAACTTAAGAAACGAAAAACTGAAAAGAAACACACCGCCAGCAATAGTGCTAGATGAGGTGCCTGTCGAGCAAGCAAATCATGCAAGGTATTTAGGGATTATTCTGGACAGGAGGCTCTGTTTTGCAGCCCATATCAGGGTGCTAAAAACAAGGATCAGGGCCGCTGTGGGAAAATATTATTGGCTACTGGGTCCGAAAAGCAAATTATCTCTCAGCAACAAACTAACCATTTATAGGCAAATAATTGCACCAATTTGGATTTATGGCTGTCAAATTTGGGGGCTTTCTTGGGATAGCCAAATCAAACATATCCAATTAGCGCAAAATAAAGTGCTCAGGCTTATCACTGGATGTGAGTGGTATGTCAGAAACAAAACATTACACAGTGATCTGAAAGTTGCCACAGCATTCCAGCAAATTAGTTTTCACTCAAGTCGCTACAATAGTCGCATTAATAAACAAAGCAATAGGTTAGCCGAAAGGCTGACTAGAACTCGCCCAGGACGACGCCTAAACAGACGTCGACCTCATAGCCTCATTAGCCGAATGCCCAGACGGAGGCAAATTTAATACCTTATTATATTAATTGTTAAGCTACACCTCAGTGGTTAGCTGGTGCGCCCAATTGGGCTTAATTTATTGATAAAAAGCACACAAAAAGGTCTTAGGACCTCGGCTTCCATAATAATAATAAAAAAAAAAGAAAAAAAAAAAAAACTGTTTCATGAATTTAAGCAGTGCATGTGCACCTCCAGTTTGTTAAGATACAAAAAAGCAAATGCAATCTTTAAAAAAAAGGTGTTATTGGCTAAAAGAGAATCCCTAAACAATTTCATATCCAGAATTTCCACTCTATCCTCATCGAAAAGAATCTGGTCTGACATTAAACAACTATCCTGGGTCCCCCCCATTCTCATAAAATACATTAAAGGTCCGTTTGGTCTTATCTCTTCCCCACACGAGATAGCAGATGTGCTATGCCGTACGTGGTCTAGGTTATCTTCCGACACTAACTTTTCTGACACCTACAGACAACATAAACAGTTATCCTTCATCAACCCATACCAGACGCGCTCAATATCGGCTCAAGCCAAAGAATTGGACTCCAATTTCACAATACCCGAATTTGAGTCTTTAAAACAACTTGAGCTCTGGGGTATTGGTCTTAAGATTTTTGGCTTATTAAAAGCTTTCATGAGCAATCGCTTTTTGCGAGTTTGTGTAAAAAATAGCACCTCGTTATCATACAAACTCTTCAACAGCTTACCTCAAGGATCTTCTTTACCGTAGTACTCTTCATTATAGCTTTTGAAAAAATCAATAGCATTTTCTCGTTTCACAAAAGACATA
>JBAMBS010000869.1:0-175089 GCA_037044455.1 Zygothrica quintamaculata | reverse complement strand
CTTTTTATGTATTTTACTGGTAGAATTACGTATTGCTTTAATTGGGTGTTATGACTTGGCTTAAACAAAATTCATATAAAGGTACATTTGCTTTTATTTATTAAAATAGCTTTAATATATTTCAATAATTTACATAAAATAAATAAAAGAAAAAAAAAAATAATAATTTACATTTAAGAACAACATACTATATGCCTTTAAAATTGGTGAGAAAGTGAGAAAATATGAATAGGTATCATAGGTGTCACTAATTTAATCTTTTATGATGTTTCTATTAATTAATATTAATAAAATGTGTTTTTATAATCTTCTATATAACTTACAAGTTAATACATAGTTAATTAATTATCATATAATATTTAATTTTTCCTCTTTTTCTTTTTTTCTTACCCAGATTTACAACATAGATCATTCTTGATCTAGTTATGATGCCTTTTTGTAAAAAAGAAGCAAAGCGGAAATATGCAAAATCCAAAAGTATGTAACACATAGGAATAATCATCGGAGACCACATAAAGTATATATATTCTGAATCAGGACGACAAGACGAGTTGATCTAGTCCTGTCCGTCTGTCTGTCCGTCCGTCCGTCCGTCAGTCCGTCCGTCCGTCCGTCCGTCCGTATGAACGCCTGTTTCTCAGAGACTATAAGAGCTAGAGCAACCAAACTTAAAATCTAGATTTGTTATGTTAGTACGCTGTACAAGTTTGTTTTTGATTTTTCAATTTCCTCCCCTGACCACCGCAAATCGAAAAAATCGATTATTAAGCACAATTTTCAACCGATCAAATTTATTTTTGGTACACATCATAATTAGACCATTCTTGATCGATGTTATGAATCTGGGTAAGATTAATCAAAAATCTCGGAAGTTATAGATCAGCAAAAGTGTCGTTATGGGCCCCGGGGGGGTATAGTAGTGCGCGCAAAATAAGAGCTAGAGCAACGAAATTTGGAACTTAGATTTGTTATGTTCGTACGCTATACAAGTTTGTTTTTGATTTTTCAATTTCCTTCCCTGACCCCCGCAATTTGAAAAAATCGATTTTCAGATACAATTTTTAGCCGATCAAATTTCTTTTACGCACACATATTAAGTAGACCATTCATCTACGTTGTGAATTTCGATAAAATTGAACAATAAACACGAAAGTTATACAACATTAAGTACCGCGATATAGAGCGTGGGGGGCTAAAAGGTGCGCGCAATGGCTAAGTACGTGCAGAACTGTGTGTATGTATGAGTATGTGTTTTTATGGCTGTATATGTAGGCAAAGGGGCTCTCGTAGTCGGGTACACTCGACTACAGTCTTCTTACTTGTTTTTTATTCATATTTTATAGTACGAAGTAGTACTAAGAAATATAATAATATAGTAGGAAGTTTGAATTTGAGTTTAATTTACATAAACTTTTACCTATTACCAACTATATACTAAGTATATGTAGATGATACATATGTTAACGAAAGAATATTGAATAATTACAACTTAAGCATACATCAAATGCAACATTCAAAATAGCTTATTACTGGCCTTTGTTAGCACAAGGAAAGCATATGAGGCAACAAAGTGGGTTAATATAATAAGTGTAATATAGTTGAAGAGAAATTGAAACTAAATGAGCTGCCTTGAGTGTGTGATAAAGTGTTGTAGTTGAATTATAAGCATCATTATGTTTGAGTAGCAATCAGGGTAATGATGTAAGAAAGTGCATAGTTGTAGGGTAAAAGTAGTTTGAATATGAAAATAGTTTGGTAAATGTATAGGTGTACAAACCATGGTTATAAAGATACCAAACTCAGGATTCATTTCAATTGTGTCGCCGTCGGTAAAAATGAATGACTTTTTCTTCTCCTTTTTAGCTGTTAGCACAACTGCCACCTGTTGGGCAGCCACTGATAAAACGGGCAATTCAATGCGATTGAACTCGTCGAAACATCCCCAGCTGCCGGATTGTGCCAGACCCTTATAGATTCTACCCAAGCCCCTGCAAGTAATATAAACGAATTGTGAAAGGCAATAAAATACTTTGTTATGTGTGCTGAATTTTAAGTGCTGCATGGTTGTACCTATAATCCATTTGATCGGAACAATTAAAAACGACGACATACTTGGCCAGCGTCTTGCCCATATCCTTGACTGTTTCCGTTTTACCTGTACCTGCGGGTCCACAGGGTGCGCCGCCCATGCTGAGTGTAAGCGCCTGTGCCAAAGTGATGTAGCAGCTGATGGAAGAAGACAAGGAAATTCTCTTCAATATTAATTTTAAAGAATTCCAAATATGTAAAAACCTAACTTATGTGAGTATTCATTTTTTATGCTCTACTTTCTTTAAATAATACCAATGAATTCCCTAAAATAAATACAAACTTTTTAGGTACAAAACTAAGTTTAAAAAAAATAATTATAAAATATTCAAAGCATTATTAAAATACATGTTGCCTATTTAAGTTATACACTTGAACTTAACTTAATGTTAAGCAATTCCCTTTAGCACCTTTAACGAATATGAAGAAAGGCGCGCATACAAGAGAGCAGCAACTGTGCTGCATAAGTCAAACAAATGAGGCACAGGAGGCTGTGAAAATTTAGGAAGAAAAACTGCCTCTGGATATTTGGTGAAATATACCGTCACTTGGTTTGTTACCAATACCACAACAAGTACCAGTACTATAAACAAGGCCACAACGACGTGTTGCTGTCCAAAAAACTTTATTTATTTTCCGCTAAGTAAAATTTATCTTTGTGAGCGTTTCAACCAAGTCGTCGTCGTCGACATCATCTCGTCCTTCGTGTGACACAAATCGTTGACTAGGGCCATAAAAAGGATTCCATTGCTGTATGTCTGTGGATATTGAAAATTCGATAGCGACTTTGAACTTGTTAAAGTGCTGACAGCAATTGTTGGCCATGTTTGACTTTTGTTTAGCTAACAAACCACTGTATGTGGGCATTCTCAGCCTCAGTATAAAAGTTTTACACGTGTCAGGAGGAATGTAAGTAAATACAATAAAATTCATTTATTTTAAGTTTCTTAGCTTTTCTAACACACCCACAATATTCTTTAAATATTTTCCACAAAATTTAATTGCAAACTTCAATTTATAAACTTAACAGATAGATGATTAAAAGGTTTGTATGAAATAATTATAAAAGAAAAAAAAACATTGCTAAGCATAAACTAAATGATGTCTCATCTATTTAAATAACTTTTAGTTAGTAACAAAATGGCTTCATCAGAAAAGTTAAAACCATCATATCACACGAGTCGACAGACTTAATAAAATTTACCAGAAACTTTTTAATCCAATTTTAAAATAAATGGATAAAAGCGCTTTCTATTCTATTTATGCTCAACGTAAAATTAGATTAAAAATATTATGTATTAAATACCCTGTATTATTGCTAAAGTAAAAAGTTAACTTTTTGTGCTCAACAAAATAAAATTGAACATACCGATCCGTTAAAGGAGTTATGACCAGGCGATCTGTGCAACCCAAATACTCATTTTGATAAGTGAACGTCACATCTGTAACGGATATCCATGTCTTATCCAAATCCTCTTTAAAGTAGAATCTGCATTGTTTAAGCCACTCAAAATCATTCGATGACTTAATATTCATACGACACTAAAACAATAAACAAAATATTCGAGAGTTAATTGTAATAACTCATCATTTAGTTATTATTGTTCATATCCTTACCAATATATCAAAAATGTCCCGTTGATGCACATGTATGGTAATTAATGTTTCAAAATTGGTACGCTCTCTTTTTGAGAGGTTGCGTGTGGTTTGATCGATGAGTGTGTTTAGCATTTCAAGAAACTTATTGTTCGTCTCGGACATGACCTTCCTCTCATGCCTGGCCTGCATCAGAGCCATTTCTGCATCACGCGTCCAAATCATTTGTATACCCAATAAACCGATTTGAGCCGGCACCTTCTCAAGGAAACTCAGCAGTGTAAAGTTTGGATCGTTTATTGTCGCATTTGCAGTGCGAATGATTGAATGCAGTGACTGCTGTGCTGTGACCAGCAATTGAGTTAGCCATGTCTCGACGGAACCCTCGGCTCGTATGGCACGATCTAGTTGTATCATTTCCCCCTCACTGCTTAAAATTGCCAACATTTTATTATATTCAACATCGTGAAATCTATAAATTATAAAAGCATAAATATAAATAGAAAATAGTTATTGAAATATTATTTTAGATTCTAACTTATACTTAATATAATATATACTGTATATACTTACTTGACGCATTTGGTATTATCGAATATGTTTAAAAGATGATTTTGTATGGTATGGGAATCGGATCCTTGTCCAAGAATCTCCAGCAAAGCTGGATCCGATACGAAGAAGAAACGCGGAAACATAATACGTTTGCGTTCCAAATAACCACTTAAAGATTTCTATAGGCAAAACTCATTTAAATTAACGAAAATTAAAATAAAATAATAAATAAATAATAAAAAAAACAACATACATTTGGGTTGATAAAGACCATTTAAATTTGTTAACTGCTAAAAATGTAGATCTAATAGTAATCCTTAGATATTATTGGCTTTCATTAAGTACCTGACAAATCTCTAATTGCTCTTGAAGATGCGGCAGCAGCTGTTTTAGTAAATCATCTCCAACACAACAGGCCACAACGCCTGTTTAAATTTAAAAAATAAAGCCCAGTATAATTATGTAATCAAATATACGAAATAATATATTGACAAAGTGTTTCAAATTCTCTCAATGAGGTTGCATTTAATAGAGGAAATATTATTAATAAGAAAGGAAAACTTGACAGTTATTTACCTGGAGTCTCGTGGGCGCGCTGTGTAAAATAATTTAAAGATATGTGATTTAAAGAGTAAAATTTCTCAATTAGTTACCTGCATGATTTTTTGCCAGGACTTATCGATTTTGGAGAAGCGTTTAGCCTCCTTGGGCAGTTGTTTGGCAATATCACCCCCAACGAATACAGCCTCCAGATAGACCCACATATTTTGAACAAGCAGCCAGCGTTCCAATATCTCGTTCGAATTGGACAGATCGTAGACCCATTGCTGGATTTGTTTGCGAAAGGGCGCATTGTAACGATTTGAAAGTAGTGAACCGAGGACCATTAAACTATCCTCTAGCTGACCAATTGTCTCGGCTGTGGTATCACCGCGAAGCAGCAACTCGCCACGATTGTTGAAGCTCATAAACTGTAATTCATGGACAGACCATTCATTGGTCACCTGTTTGAGTTTGGCCTCAATATCTTTTTCTTTCATGGCGCTGATACATATGTCTTCGATGTCCTCCTTGTGCTTGAGCAGCGGCGCCTCTAGAATATTCTTAAGCGAGAAACCCTCCGAGTCAAACTCGAAGATGTAGCGAGTAACGTCCATGATCCGTTGCCAGTGGCGTGGCTTCATGGCTTTATTCGCCATCAACTCCAGTAATGGGCACATGTCGTTAAAGTCGTCGATTGTCTTTTTTAGAGCATGAAAGGCAGGCCACTCCTTCAGTCCTTTAGGTAGTTTACGGCAACGATTTTGAAATTCCATTAGCTCATTGTTGATCTCCTCAATGTCCACCTCATTCCAGGGTATATCATAGTAGCTACTGACTCTATCAATAACATCATTATAAAGCTTATAAAGTTTCTGCAGCAAATTTAGCTCCTTGCGTATTTGGCCCAGCTCAGGATAATCTGTTTGTGGTAGACCGAAGAGTTCCTCGCCGCTTTGGTACGTTTGCAGGCGACGCCACATGCCCTCAAAACGATTCTGGAACAAAATCAGACGGTCGGAAGCTTCGCGCGGCGTTAGACCCGTCTGCATGGGTCCCGCTGTGCGATATTCCGTCACATATGCAATCTTATCCTGCTTAAAGTTGTCTAGATTGCTGCGCAAGTCACCCTGGAACGCCGGCTGCATGTCAAGAAGTTTCACCTGAGCCTGCAAAGCTCCAGCCAGCAAACTCTGAAAAGTGGGTCGCAAGTTGTCCACTAGATCAAACTGTTCCCTCTCCACTTGTACCTCATAACGGGTAAGTACATTAAAAGCTTCCTGTAATTCAAATTATAAGAATACGTTAAAAATGTACAAGTATTGTATATATACCTCTATGGGGTCAATGCGCAGCTCCATATCCACCTCTTGTTCACGAATCTTTCCGAGCGTTTCCATTATCATACGCACATCATCCAGATCCCGTATGGGACGGTCAAGTTTGCGATCCATCTCATTGATCACTGCATAAACGTAGTCCATTTCCTTTTTATACTTTTTCTTCATGGCTTGGCCAATTTTGTGGTTGCATGCTGAAAATAGAATCACACAATACTGTTCATTCCATTGACATTTCCCAAAAGGCACCACTGCCCATTAATCAATTCTCGAGCCTAGCCGACAATACCGTATATAACACCAAAGTGGCAAGTGGCAGGGGCTAATTGATTTTTATTTCGTTTCGCTTTCACACACATAAGACAAACGTGTATCCTTTGCCATTTCTGTCCAAAATATCCAGCTACAATATTCGAGCTGACTTTCCGCAGCTAATTCGGTTAAATAAATTTGATTATCTAATTGGTAACCAATAAATTTCAATGGCTGCCACCTTTCGGTTATTAGCCCCTTTGCCTTTTTGTAAAGAAAGAAGCAAAGCGGAGCTATTGGAAATGTGCAAAATCCAAAAGTATGTAACACATAGAAATAATCATCGGAGACCCCATAAAGTATATATATTCTGAATCAGGACGATTAGACGAGTTCATCTAGCCCTGTCCGTCTGTCTGTCTGTCCGTCTGTCCGTCTGTATGAACGCCTGTTTCTCAGAGACTATAAGAGCTAGAGCAACCAAACTTGAAATCTAGATTCGTTATGTTCGTAGGTTATACGAGTTTGTTTTTGATTTTTGAATTTCCTCCCCTGACCCCGGCAAATCGAAAAAATCGATTATAAGACACAATTTTGTGAATTTCGTTAGAATTGAACAATAAACAGGAAAGTTATACAACATTAAGTACCGCGCTATGGAGCGTGGGGGGCTAAAAGGTGTATGTATGAGTATGTGTGTGTATGTAGGCAAAGGGGCTCTCGTAGTCGGGTACACTCGACTACAGACTTCTTACTTGTTTTTTTATGAATCCCTTAAAGTATGTGTTTTATTAGTGTTAGTATGTGTATATCAATATATAAATATATAGATGTGTAAATGTGTATACAGGTATTCAGATATTCAGGTGTTAAGTGTATTCAGATCAACTCATAAATATTTTACAAATAATTCTTTCTAAAAGTTAACATAACCTATTTGCATAGCCTGCAAGATGTTGATAGACTGATGCCATTTTGATAGACTAAAAAAATAACAGAAACTAAGAAGATAATAAAATTACGAAATAAATAAAATAATTATAATTCTTATAGGTTTATATGCCACATTTAATTCGTTACAAGGGGACACATAAGCTGTCTTGCAAAGAGGGTGTTCTTTTTTTATGCCTCTCCTTTTACCTCTATGGGTAATTATATTTTATTTAATGTCTCTTTTAAATCAGTCAATCAAAATAAATTGCGTACATTAAATTTAAAAAATAATATTTACTAAAAATATGATAAGTCTATCTTAAGTAAAATAATTAACTTATACATAAAGTACTCTATCAAATTAACTTAGTCACTTAGTAACACATTAATTTATGAAATTTGTATAGTTTTTCCTTAGATAAATGTTAACAGTTAGTTGTGTTATTCCTAAATGTCTATTAAGGATATATTTAAAGGTTAGTTTAAGCAATGATGTACTTACATTTGATTTCAATGGCTAAACCATACTTGAGCCTTTCATTGTAAACAGCCACACACTGGCCAAATACCTCCATATCAGGTTCAATAAGAAGATTTGCATCCAATTCAGCTAGGCAACGCAATGTTGATTCAAATTGCAGTAGTCCAAATTCCATTAGTTGCCTTGTGGTGCGATCGTTCTTCCAGAGGAAATGATATGGCTTCCAGCGTTTGATGTAAGTTTGTATTTCGGGCTTAATGTTCTTGGTGCAGCTGGAGAGCTGATTGAGTGCCTTTGCCACCTCCTTGTTGTCCATAATGGCCGAGTAGAAACTTTTGAGCATGTGAGGCATCTGGGGTCGCTCCTCAGAGGCCAGGCAATAGATTTTGCGGCGCCGATTCTTTGCACCGCCTACGGCATCATTGTGATTGCGTCCGACGCGCGGCTGCACCGTCATCGAAACTTGCTGCGGTTGGTAAGACAAGATTTTAGAGAACATTGCGAAGCTATTGAGTGGTGTGGTACGCACCGGCAGATCCTTGCCGCTAGTCCATTGAGCCACACCCTTCGCAATGCCCGTGATATTCTTGCCAGCCGTCACCAATATATCCTGCAGCTCGTCCAGACTCGGCTTGATCACCACATTGGGTATCTGCAGCTGCGCGTGCAGAGCAAAAATCGGCTTCTTGGACGAAGTCTCGTGCTCATCAGCGATGAACCGACGCCGCATTGTGTCCAAGGCCGCACGTATCACCTTGATCAATACATCAATCACCTTTCTACTGTAGTATCGACGCATCTCTACCACAGCATTGCAAACCATATCCTAATCGACAACCGATTATCCAAACTATCCTACTCATTTGTACACCCAACAATGATTTGTACGCACCTGCATACCCTTAGGTAGACTATCTGAGGTGGATAGCAGTGTCAATGGATTCTCAAAGCATGACCATAATATGCTCCAGTCCTGTGGTTGGCCACCTCCACCTCCTCCACCGCCACCACTACCAATATTTGCGTTAGAAACTCCACCAACATCCTCTACTTTACGTCCACCTGATCCACTATGTTCGCCCTTAGGCGTAGCTATTGATTAAAGATTTGCATTTTAATATGTATATATAACTATCTAACAATAAAATTACGTGCCATCGAACAAGGTTACCACATCGTTGCCAGCAATCTCCTTAAATTTTTCCGTTGCCTTGTCCACTAAATTTAAAACTTCCTCAACCGCTTCAGAGACCATTTGACTCTTTCGATTTAGTTCAATAGCAGCTTTCCTAATAGGAATTTTTGGACTCATTTATTATACCCTAATAAATGAATGTTTTCAATTTAATTATTATTTTATAGCCCTTTTGGAATGAAATTTTATCAAAAGCCAGATCTCTACACTATCAATTAAAATGGAAAAACGTTTTCACACAGTAGGAGCACTCTGTATTTAACAACAACTCTGTGTTAGAGGAAATTTCCAAAGGGTGTAGAATTTATTCCCAGCTACCTCAACAATATGATAATTATAAATTTAAGTAGAAGAATTCAATAAATTACCTAGAACTTAACAAAGTCCGTCACAGGCCCTAAGTCAAAATTTAACACAAAGTTAAAAACAAATCTCTGATGCTACATACTGCACACAAAGACGACAGTTGGCAACTCACCTACAGGCCTCCTCGCTCCTTTCCAGAAATTCATCAACTGTCCAGATTTCATCGTCTGCGTCAAGAACAAATGTGAAAAGTTTTCAAGGGGATGAAATTAAATTTTAGATTCAAGAATAAAGAGGCAATGAATATTCATCACAATTATTAAAAGGTATATGAAGAAAATTATGCAAGGACCGACCTGCTGGTAATATCTGCAGTGAGACATCCTGCATCCACATGAGCACATTAAGTATACGATTGGAGTAGATGTCGTGTACGCGTGCTACCAGTACTTCAAAGGTTTCGATAGCTTGCTTGCAGCGCTCATAGAACAGTGTCCAGTTCTGGTTGGTCCACTAAGAAATATTAAGAAGCGAAGCAATTGTGAGTAACATTCATCAGCAGTTACAGAATACAGAAAATAAAACTTACATTGATATTTTGCAGGCCGGGTTTAAGCATGGCCGTTAGACGTACTAGCTGTGGCAGGAATAAAGGGCGAACCTCCAACTTGACAGCCTTCACCGTTGAAAGAAACATTTTAATGAGGCTCTGTATAAAAGTAAAAAATGGTAAAATGAATATTAATAGAAGTACAAGAAATATCTAGATAGACACAAACATTAAGCGAGTCCTGTATGGTTAGAAAGTACTGACTACGGCTCATTAGAGTAGCTGCCACAATAGGTAACTCGATCTTAAGCTTTGCCAACATTTTGGCCTCTCGAATAAGTAACGGAATAGTTGGATGTAAGTTGACAAATAAACGATCGCCTTGAAGACAGAGTAGAGGCTGCAATAAGCAGGCATCCGCCACACTTATATCCTGATCTAACCAAATGGAAACAATTTCATCTTCATATTCCTGTAATACGCCCTGTACATTATTGAACCGAACATCAAGATCTCTCGCCAGTGGTTGAGTGCTAAGAACACCGTGGTCCATCACCGCATCCATTAGCTCAGTTATATGTAGATTAAGAGCACGACACCAATGTACGCGCCCTGCAATAGGAGGAAAATTACGTGCCAATGGTGGATCATCACGCTGCTTGCGAAAGGTTTTTAAGATGCGGTCGACCTCCTTTTCAACGTAGCGTAAAATGCGCAGATATTTTTCATCCATACGAGTTAATGGTATCTTCTCGCTAACCTTTTCGAAGCGTACCAAAAACCTTATGCACTGAGGGGTCTCCCACACGGTGTCAAAGTCTCGTTCTATAAGCGTTGCTATTGTATCTTTAAGGGAATCTGTTTTATTTATAAATCGATCAAAGTCATCATTGAATGTGGTATTCCTATGATCCAGATAATCATATTTCTTGGAGATGATCTCTTTCTTAGCTTCCTCAAAATGGTTGGAAGCATCCTCAAGTGCTTCACCCAACAACAGACCCTCTAATCGACGCTCAAACAAATGGTTATAATCTTCAATTAAGTTAAACATGCTTATTATCTTCGACAGCCTCTCGCAGAATGTATCGAACTTGCCTTTAACAGAAAGCGGTGTATAAGAACAATAATAGAATAAATATAGCAATAAATACATATATGTATATATAATATATACTATACCAAAAACGAAATTCTCCGAAAATCCAAATGGTGTCTGATGTGGCAAAAAGGGTTGTTCTCGAACTGTATAGTATGTTTCATGGTAAATATGGTTTAATTTAATGCAATTGCTCAGCTTGGTTCGAATAGCACTGCGGTCTTGTGACCAAATCGTTTCCTTGCACCGACATGTGATGTACGACTTGCATGTTTCAATCATTTGGTTAGTTATCTGAAAATATTTGTATGTATGTACACATATATATTTAAGCTATTTAAACCAGCTTTTAACATATGTTCCACAAATGCCACAGCATAGATTTGACACATTTTATTGATCGCAGCCCAAATTATGGTTACTCTATCTTTTTTAGTGAGAATCAAAGTTCATACAAGCAAGCAGACATACAGACAGTAGAAGGACAGTGCAAGATAAACATTTTAGGGTCGGTCTTACTTTTTTTTACCAGTTACATACTTTACTTCATTCTACCAATCAATTATTTCCATTAAAAATACAACAAAGTTATAAATATAAATACACTTACCTTAACCATTAGTGCTGAGGTACGCTCCGAAGTATTATAAAACTGTGAAACGCTGTATATAAGGCGCACCGTCTGCAGCAGACTCAATATAGATTCCTTCATGCTCACAGGATCGTCTAGATACAAGGAGTGACAACATGTTTCCATAGCCTGTATAAACTTAGAATTGTCGCGTGCCTCATTGTAACAGAATGTGATTTTGCGATCCGTTTCCTTCCACTGACGCATTACTCGAGAGCCTGCAAGGAAGAGACAATGCAGCGTAAACTGTACTTCCTTGTCCTGAAGATGAGCCAACAGTTGCGAAAATTGTGCACCGCGTTTCTTCCAATATTCCAATTCGTCCTGTGGTCCACTGTGATCATTCTCCTTTCGCAATTGCTCGCTTTCCCCAAGTATTTTAAGAATTCCTTTCGACCAGTTATTAACACGATCTTCCAATTGTGAACAAAACTCTTGATTTTTAGCCATATCTTTGAGCTCATCAACCACAATGCAACCATCAAACATATCGCACCCGTCAGCAAAAACATTATAGTGATCGCAGACCTGCTCACAAACCCGCAAAGCACTGCAAAAAGACCGCAGACCGGGTAACAACTGGCCTTTTATAAGTCCACAGCTAACATCCTCTTCTTCTCCTTCCAAACTGGGAAAAGCCAGCGCTTGCATAAACACGAACTCCACAATGCGCTCTATAGATGTAACCAGTCCAATGTTCTTGGCATCGATTACCCCACAGTACCTGTCAGTGTGTGAAAATATAAGAAAAATATTCAATTACCAATACCCCAGGATACTCTTTGTCAATCAGTCAGTCTCGTCCTTCAATTGCAGGGGAAAATCCTCGATAATCCGAATATCAACAAAAAACCAAAAATTCGATAGCATTAACCAAAAAGGTAACTCATGAAATGTAAACAAAAAAACAAAAATAAAGATAAAAGATAACTAAAACAAAAACTTACAAGTCCTTTTGAAATCCCTCCTCAGGCAGCTGCTTTGACGTGTTCACGCGAAAGATATAAATACAGACACCGGTAAAGGCACAGGTCCAACCATCTGTTAGAAATAGTTTCTTATTCTTGGGGGGCGGTAGGCCACTGGGAGAAGCACCACCTAATACGTAGTGAGTTTAAGTAGATAAGCATTTTTTAGAATATATCTTTAAATACCTTGAGGTGTTTTAGAACTGCTTGATGCCATGCCCGTGCGTGATGGTCCTGGTTTGTTGGCATCAACTACAGGAGGGGGTTCCGGTTCATCCACCTCCTGATAAAACCAAAGGAGCTTATTCTTCATATTCGGCAAAAACAGCTGATTAATTTCATCAAGCTAAGGATTAAAAAATATATTTTTCGTTCTTAAGGTCAATAAATGAAATTGTTTAAGTAAACTACCATATCCCCTTCGAATATGTAGTCCATAAGCTGATGCCTAGGCAATTGGGTGGCATCGATTAACAGCTGAAATGTGAACTCCAATCGGGGGTCCATCTCCCCACGACGCGCTTTTCTTTCGCATTCTTCGCGTCGTCGCTGCGCTTCACCCGGGTCCATAGCAATAATCCAATTTTAACCAATTCGATATTCAAATTTATTTATTTTGAACAGGTTAAAATTTTTGTTTTTTAGTTTCAAACAAATACACGCACGTCGGACCGTTTAATTTACCAAAAATATGCGAACCAATAGGTTTCAGGGGCAAAATGTATATATTATATATAAATATGTGTGTGCATTTATATTTAAATATATATATACACATATATATATATATATAAATATATAATATATAGGTTTAGGTTATCATTCGAATTAATTATTTCGCGACAGAGCAATATATAATTTTTAAATGTAGTTTATTTATTTAGTTGTTTTCATATGATTTGAAATATCCGCCATTGCAAAATTCAAAAACGGGGAAGACCAAAAATTAATTAGTTTCAAAAATAGATACACTTTTTTTCACTTGCGTTGCTCAAAAAAACTGTTGACGCAACGTTTAAAGTGAAATAGTAACAAAAACCAAAGAAAAAAAAAATAAAAGTCAAGTACTACTTACAACAACAGTTGCCATTACAAGAAGAAGAACTAGATCAACTTTACTTAACTGTGTAGAAAGTTATTCGGTGCATCTAGTAAAATGGATCAGTTGTGGACTCAAAAACAAAATTTGTTCTACAAGAATGACGCTAAAACACAAAACACATATTACTTATACATTCAAATTTATCAAGGTGTGTAAATAAATATATAAAAAGTAGTCTTTAGATTTATATATTTTCGATTTTATTTATTTTGCTGCAACGAGAGTGAAGATTTAAAATTTACATTAAAGTGTGTTCTTATGCTCAGCTAAAACGAAATAAAAACATTTAGATTATATGTTTAGTTAAATATGTTAAATTTGTATGTTTATTATGCCGAGTTCCGTTTGAAACTATTTCAACTACAACAAATATTTTTATGAAAAATTTTCAATTTTTCAATTTTTGTTTAAATAAATGCGTATACACCTTAAAAGCGATTACATAATCGAGTATAATGAGCTAAATATTACATTTTCTACTAAAGCAATAATTATTTATAATAATTTTGCGTAGAAAATAGTACAACTTTAATTGGCGACTAATTAGTATTTAATTGATATCACTTTTTTTAGCACCTGCAAAATGTCCCCCTCGTCTTCCTCCTCTTCTTCTTCTTCACTTCCACTGCCATTATTATCCCGCATTGCTAGTACATGTTCAACCAATTTTTTCTTTTGAACAAACATTGTGTCACCAACGTAATGCAAAACAAAATTTTTTAAATATATTTTATATTAAAAATTTACTAGATTTTCTTTTCTTTCTGAACTACGTATTTAACTCGTTCTTTTTCCAAAAAACCAAGTACAATAAATTATTGAACAAACTTTCTTGCTGCAGAAATGGGGCCATTAAAAGGGCCCCATTTGTTGCCATGCAACCAGTAAAGGGGTCGCGATCGTTCTTTGGCGCCAAAATTAAACTATTGCAATTAGAACAGTGGTGCCAGAATGAATATAAATAAATGGATTATCACCAAAGAAATACTTTTCATTGGAGTTTATACTTCTCAGGCCATTCTCGCTAAAAGGCTCGGAATTATTTGAAAATAAGTGTAGCAGGCATAACATAATGTTTTACAGCACTTATCATCGATATAAAAACTATCGATATATCATAGGAATGTGTATATTCAAATTATCAAGACATATTTTTCGTATATGAAGTTTCATGGAAAATTTTGTCTTCAATTCTTATTATTATTATTAATACTTGTACTTTAAAACTGATTTTTTAAAATTAACATTATACATTGTGTATCTATATCTATATATTCGGTATGTAATAATTAATCTGAACAGCAGCTTCAATATCCTTTAATAGTTTTCCCTAATAATATTTTCCTGTTTTTGAAAATAATTTTTTATATCATCTTAAGACTCTTTATTTATTCAACTTTTATTCTTATTATTATTAAGAATTCCTTTCAGTGAATACCAAAAAAAATCGACTTGCTGGCCTGTTAATAGTTGATTGTTCTAAATAACAGAAAACCTATTGTAGACGTGTTATTTATTGTTGTGTGGCTTGATGAACAACAATCGACTCAGTTCGCTAAGCAATCGCTTAAATTAAATAGATGGTCAATTGAACTTGTTCCGGTTCGATATATCTCTCAACGCGTGCTGTTTGCTTTATACTTAAAATTGTGCAATTGTGCAAGAAGAAAATTCAAAGACTAGTAAAAAATTCTAAACTTATAAAAAAGGTAAGTTTACAAATGTACGAGTGCATTTTAGCATTTTTAATTTCGAGGCTATAAACTACTTTGTAAATAATGATATAAATGTCTGCAAAATACAGTCATTAGCAAGAGTAAAATCCAAAATGGCGCCAGCCGCGCACAATATACAAAACACAGTTGCTAAAATCCACTTACAAATTAAAAAAATAAAATAAAATAAAATTATTTGGTATACATTTTAAATGCGATGTATATATAGTATTGTATATAGTATAACTCGTCTCATTTCCTTCACATTACAGAATTGCCGCCCACGAAAATAGTTACCAAAACCATGTCGAACGCTGATGTGCAATACAATATGGGCTACAATATGAAGAACGATGACAATGAAGAGTATAACGATGACACTGACCAACAGCAAGATGATGATGATCAGTATGACAATGAGCAAAACGATTGTGACGATGATTCAAATGTAAAGCTTGGTAGCGTCGGCGAGAGTCCTAAATTTATTCGTCTTCGTGGTTTGCCGTGGTCTGCCACACACAAAGAGATTTTAGAGTTTTTAGTTAATGTCGAGGTTATCAACGGCTCTCAGGGAATACATCTTGTCACCAATCGATTGGATGGCAAAAACACTGGCGAGGCATACGTCGAGGTTGGCAGTCAAGATGATGTCGAGGAAGCACGGAAGCTGAACAAGGGCAGTATGGGCCATCGGTACATTGAGGGTATGTATTAGTATTTTAGAAACTTAACCAATATTTTTAATCTTTATATATATATATATATATATATATATATACATATATATATATATACATATATATATACATATATTATTTTTCTATATTTTTAGTATTTGCCGCCACGCCAAAGGAAGCTAGAGAAGCAATGCGTAAAACTGGCGGACATGGTCATGCCTTCGTTGTAAAACTACGTGGTCTTCCTTATGCAGTTAGTGAACAACAGATTGAGGAGTTTTTTACCGGTAAATCAAATTTATTTACTTGATTAGATATTAAAGGTTTGAAAGGGAGTGTAATACGTAATGAGCTATTTGCATGTATTGTAACGCATATACCTTCTTTTACTGGTAAGCTATTGAATATATTGCCTAAACTGTGTTGGACTCTTTTTGAATTGAATGCCCTTAATCAAAAAATGTACCCGACAACTGGCCAACCGCATTATATTGTGATCCAAATACGTTGATACATATCATCTCATCTCATGCAAATACGTACACATATTAGTTAAAACTTAAAATTTTCTTATACAAAATTAATATGTTTTTCATAGTAATTAATAGACTAGTAAAATTTTAGAATATAAATATTAAAATAGACATCAAATGTATAACCAAGAAGTATATTAACTGTTTAGCGTATACAGTCAGTTTAATCAATTCATTGCAAAAAACAAAAAATAATAACTTAACAAAGGACTTTTAAGTATCTCAGGTAAATGGGGACACTCATTTCATCCGATAACAAGATTGTGTTTGATGGCATTTAAAAACAAAGTTTCATGTAGACGTTGTATTTGGTAATAATAAGTTATTTAATTTTTTTTATTTTTTTAGGCTTTGAAGTGTTAGGTGGAGTTTTATAAATGTTGCATTTATCTACGGTCTGAAGCAACAATAATACGATAAGCAAACACTTCACTGGTTTTCAATATACTTATATATATGTGTATATATGTAGTTACACACATATGTATATAGATATATCGCGAAATTTCTTTATCTCTATCTCTCTTTTTGTATCTTTAGTTTACTTTGCATTATATATATGTATCTCTATATATTTGTATAAATCTTTGTTGGTTATCGTCATGGGCAGGGTTGGAAATCAAAACGGATCGGGAGGGCATTCTTTTTGTTATGGACAGAAGGGGTCGTGCTACTGGGGAAGCATTTGTTCAGTTCGAAAGCCAGGATGACACTGAGCAAGCCTTGGGCCGAAATCGGGAAAAAATTGGGCACAGGTGGGTTTCTTACACATCATATTTACAAAAACAAAACAAACTACAACCATATCAACAAAAAAATCAACGCGAAACAATCAACATTTAACGGTAACATAAAATAATTAAGATCATAAAAACCTACAAGAAATATATATACAATATATATATATATATATATATATTCTTGCTCTCTGTTTAATAATAATATATATAGCTAACCAATATATATGAATTCCTCTTTCAGTAATCGTTCATTATTGTGTTGTACATGTGCAATGTTATGTATAGTACAACCTGTGGGTCTGGTTGAGTTCGCAGTTATCTAGAGAAGAAAGCCTTGTAATAATTTGTTTATAAAGGTTTTCTTTTCCATATGTGCTAGTATTAGCTAATTAATATTTTCAGGGCAGATTAAACAGTTCGTTGGTTTAACAATATAGTATATATTATTTATAGCCTTAACCCATTGAAAATATATGAAACAAGAGATATACATTGATGTCGCCATTATCTGCCTGTTTGGTATGTGCGTTTTGGTCTACTCTATGCATATCAAGTTTGTCTCAAATGTTAAGATTGAGCAACAAGAATCATTGTTTTTTTAATGAACTCTTGTAATTGATAATTGGGTTAAGGTTATTTCTTAGTCGGGTTCACACGACTTGTTCATTTTTACATGCTTTCGATGTGTATGTAACTAACCCAAAGAGCAAAGCTGCCAGATAGTTTCCATTGATCGAATACTTGTATAATTTGACAATATATCTTATTGTTTTGTGATTTGTTTTACTTCTCCTAGGTATATTGAGATCTTTCGCAGCTCCCTTGCTGAGATGAGGCGTGCCACGAACGGAGGTATTGGTGGTGGTGGTGGCCGACCAGGACCATACGACATACGCGATCGTGGCGCAAATCGCGGAGGCAACGATTTTGGTGGACGCAATGGTAAGTGATTATTCCATAGTTTATAGCTAAAGATGGAGTGGGCTGTATAAAGAATATATACAAAGATATATCAACTGTTTATCCTTTTTGAATATTAAATTCTTCTTTTTAAATTATCTTTTTGCAGACTGGGGAAACAACAACAACAACTTTGGTGTTGGTGCCAATAATATGTTAGGCTTTAATAATTTACCCAGTTTAATGAACTCTGGTAATTTCGGTAATAGCTCCATTGGTGGTGGAGGAGGTGGTGGTGGCGCTGGTGGTGGCGTTGGCGGCGGCAATGGCAATTTTGGTCAAAACAGTGGTAATTTTGGAAATTTTGGCAACGATTTTGGCGATTTTAACAATTTTGGAAACAATCGCAATAATAATGGAAACAATTTTGGTAAGTAAACTCTAATTTCTTTTTTACCATATATGATATATATATATATATCATATAGCAACAGTTGCTAGCCATAAATTTGACGTAACTAAAGATTAAACATTCAAATATTCATTAAAATTTATTATTGTATATATTATTTTTTAGACATGCCCGGTAGCTTTGGTAACAACGGCTCTGTTGGAGGTGGTGGAGGGGGTGGAGGAGTCAATGGATTTGGAAACTTTGGTAACAACTCCGGCGGTGGAGGCGGCAATGGAGGCTTCAATAATGGAGGAGGTATCGGTGGTTTTAATAATGGTGGAAACAACGGTGGCTTCAACAACGGAGGTGGTGGCGGAGGCTTTGGTAATTTTGGTAACAACTCTGGAGGAGGCGGTGGTGGCTATAACAATGGCGGATACAACAACGGCGGTGGATTTAATAATGGGGGAGGCGGTTTTAATAATGGAGGAAATGGCGGCGGTTTTAATAACGGTGGTGGTAATTTTAACAATGGCGGTGGAAACTTTGGCTCAGGAGGAAATTTCGGACCAATTGGAGGTGGCCGTAATAACGATATTGAATATTATACAATTCATATGCGGGGTCTGCCGTACAATTCGTTTGAGAATGAAGTTTTCAAGGTTAGTCATCATTGTTAAACTGACATTAAATTCAATTTGAAATATTGTTTGTAATCTCTGCAGTTCTTTGATCCCATTCGTCCTGCAAACGTTCGTATAAACTATAATAAGAAGGGCCTGCACAGTGGCACCGCTGACGCTTACTTTGATACGTACGACGATTCTCAATTGGCTATGAAGCGACACCGTGAACAGATGGGATCTCGTTATATTGAGCTCTTCTATGATGGGAAATCACGTGGCGGCGTTAATATTGGTGGCGGTGGAATGAATAATAACGGTGGTGGTGGTGGTGGTGTAGGTGGCGGCGGCGGCAACGGTGGAAATAATGGAGGCGGGGGAGGTTTTTCGCGTCGCATCTAAGTACTTATATCAATCTAATTCCTTACAATAATGTTGTAAGCGCAAGTATTTCATAAGTTTTTAGGAATTCAAATCTGCATCCGTCGCCCATACTTTACCAACAGATTTTTGGACAATGTCAGAAGTACATTTTCCGATCCCATGATATAGAAGAGAAACATAGATGAAATGAATTGAAATATTATATTCTTAATACATAATTTATATAATTAAGGCAAAAATGAATGTATCTACATAATCTATTCGGTTTACACTTGTATTAAAGCTGCAATTGTAAGAAAAAATTTTTGCCCAGAAAAAGAAAAAAAAATTGCTCTGGGCAACCAGCGTCAATTTTTTATTTTTCGATCCAACCTAGACATGACAACATAAAATTTTAAACATCTTTAATACAATAAAATTATATTAAAAGACTAATTTACAAAATGTTTGCTAATTTATTTAATAGATACTAACTTTCATATCTACTGTGATATGTATTTACACCAAACTATTTTTAATATGCAGTAAAAAAGGTTTATTAACATGTAGGTTTACTGCCTCAGTAGAGATTCGACTTAAAGCAGTAAATATTTTACAGACAACACTAATTACAGTGCTATACTATACGAGTCTAGATCATCAATAGTTATATGTATACAAACATACATACATACTCATACAATTTGAATATTATAGACGCTTATAAACTTGCATTATTATTATTGTTATTGCAACGATCGGCCGCGCATTCCGCGAATGCAAAATTTGCTTTGGATTGGAGATTAGGGCGGAAAACAGTAGGAGAAAGGTGACAGTTTCCAATTTAGTTAAACTGGAATTAGTCGAGCGCAAGTAAAAACAATTGTTAATATAGCAAAAAGTGTTCTCAATATTGACTTTATTGTATACAATATTTTACAAGTAAATACCTAGTATGTAATATCAATACTACTATTATCTGAATTGTGTTCGGCTGTTTTATTTTCTGACTTTCAGTAGATTCTAGATATACTTACTATTTGTAAATACCTAAGTGAAACTAACTGAAACTTTCGGGCGTTTATCGTTGTGAAGACAGTGGATTCCATTCGAGCTTATAATATAAATGGATGAAACAAGTTTTTTTTTCTCAATTTGGATGTAAAACAAGTAAGAATCTGTATTTGAGTGTACACGACTACAAGAACCCCTTTGCCTGCATTCACAGCCGTATAACAAGAATGGTCTAATTACAGTATATATCGGTTAAAATTATTTTTATACATCATAAAAGTATTTACAACTAAATTTAGCCTCATAAATACAAAAAATTGATTATATATAAGAAAATATTGTGTATACACAAATAAAAAATCGTTGATTTGGAATCAGTTCATATAAATTTGATCGGTTTTAAGGAAATTATAAGCTGTAAGACAGCAATATTAAAATTTTTGATCTCATTTTATATTTAATATTAATATTATTATAGCTGACGAACAGCATAAAATATAAATTTAAATAAACTTCTAAACCTCTGGTTTATTTTATAATAATCATTTAAATTTAATGTATTTGCATATAGCTCATGATCGCTTAAAAGGATATATCGAATATAAGCAAAAAATTTTATGCATTATTGGTTTTGCATATAACCGGTATATACTGTATATATATGTGTGCCAAAAAGAAATTTGATCGGTTGAAAATTGTGCTTAATAATCGTTTTTTTTTCGTATTGCGGGCGTCACGGGAAGTAATTCAAAAATCTAGAACAAACTCGTATTGCGTACGAAAATAACAAATCTAGCTTTAAAATTTGGTTCCTCTGAGAAATAGACGTTTATACGGACGGACGGAGAGACAGACGGACAGGGCTAGATCGACTCGAATTGTCTTCCTGATTAAGAATATATATACTTTATGGGGTCTTCGATGATTATTTCTACCTGTTACATACTTTTGGATTTTGCATATTTCCATTAGCTCCGCTTTGCTCTTTTTTATGGCAAATGGGCTAAGAAGAAAAAAGTATCAGGTTGATATATAATGTGAAAATGTTTTCCTTTGTGCAACAATGGCGAGAATATTTAATTTTTACCTTAATCACTCGATTCAATTAGGTATGTACTACAGATACGTGACTGACTACGAGTTACCCTTAACAACCAACTACTCATACTTAGGCACCCCAAATTGATCTCTCTTTACGCTTTCTGTTTGCAAGCCTAAGTTTATATATATATATATATATATATATATATATATAATATATATATATATATATATATATATATTATATTGTTTTTTTAGTAATGGCTGCAATTAGCACCCAAATATCTTAATATAGGTTTCACATATTCTACAAAATTAAAAGCTGTTTTATTTTAATAGAGTATTAAAAACTTTTATTTTATTTTTTATTTTATTGTTGTTATTAACTATTTACGAAATAAATGGCTTTTGGTCTTCTGAGATCGATGCCTTCCCACTGATGGGTAGATACAATCGGATATTGAAGGTGATTTACATGTAACATAAGAAATATCTATAGCCTATTATTTATGTTTTAAAAAGTTACCATTAAATTAGAGTGAATTAAGTTTTTTAATTAATGTTTTAATAGCAATGTTGATTTAAGTAGCAGCATAAAGTTATGTTATGTAATTTGTGATTGATTTGAGTAAAAATTTAAATTTACCTTTACGTACAAAAATTACTATCGCAAGTGCTTGTAACTAGGGTAACTGGCAGTTAGAATATATATTTTAAAACTTTTTGCATTTATTTTTTAAACGCTCTTAGAGTTATTTATAATATTTTGTAATTGATTGCGAAACATAATGTTGCCTAAACCTCCTACTGTAATGTATATACAACTTGCACCTAAAACGCTGATCAAAACTATATAATACACATTTCCTACAGTGTTACAGACATATATTCAAATTTTATTATAATCATGTCTAACCTAAACACTATGAAAACTATTCGGTAATAATTCAAATTATGTTGCGATAATAATAAGATAAAGAGACCTGAACTTAAATGTTGGCAAGCGGTGTTTACTTTTAAGTAATTTGAAAGAACTTTTGCTTTTATAGACTGTAAAAAGTAATAACTATTATAATGTTTTTATATGCTTAAAAGATTTTAGAAATGTTTATGAATTTAAAGCAAAAGCATGAATATTAAAAAGTTTTTGACGCCCGCAATACGAAAAAAAAACGATTATTAAGCACAATTTTCAACCGATCAAATTTCTTTTTGGCACACATATATATACAGTATATACCGGTTATATGCAAAACCAATAATGCATAAAATTTTTTGCTTATATTCGATATATCCTTTTAAGCGATCATGAGCTATATGCAAATACATTAAATTTAAATGATTATTATAAAATAAACCAGAGGTTTAGAAGTTTATTTAAATTTATATTTTATGCTGTTCGTCAGCTATAATAATATTAATATTAAATATAAAATGAGATCAAAAATTTTAATATTGCTGTCTTACAGCTTATAATTTCCTTAAAACCGATCAAATTTATATGAACTGATTCCAAATCAACGATTTTTTATTTGTGTATACACAATATTTTCTTATATATAATCAATTTTTTGTATTTATGAGGCTAAATTTAGTTGTAAATACTTTTATGATGTATAAAAATAATTTTAACCGATATATACTGTAATTAGACCATTCTTGTTATACGGCTGTGAATGCAGGCAAAGGGGTTCTTGTAGTCGTGTACACTCAAATACAGATTCTTACTTGTTTTACATCCAAATTGAGAAAAAAAAACTTGTTTCATCCATTTATATTATAAGCTCGAATGGAATCCACTGTCTTCACAACGATAAACGCCCGAAAGTTTCAGTTAGTTTCACTTAGGTATTTACAAATAGTAAGTATATCTAGAATCTACTGAAAGTCAGAAAATAAAACAGCCGAACACAATTCAGATAATAGTAGTATTGATATTACATACTAGGTATTTACTTGTAAAATATTGTATACAATAAAGTCAATATTGAGAACACTTTTTGCTATATTAACAATTGTTTTTACTTGCGCTCGACTAATTCCAGTTTAACTAAATTGGAAACTGTCACCTTTCTCCTACTGTTTTCCGCCCTAATCTCCAATCCAAAGCAAATTTTGCATTCGCGGAATGCGCGGCCGATCGTTGCAATAACAATAATAATAATGCAAGTTTATAAGCGTCTATAATATTCAAATTGTATGAGTATGTATGTATGTTTGTATACATATAACTATTGATGATCTAGACTCGTATAGTATAGCACTGTAATTAGTGTTGTCTGTAAAATATTTACTGCTTTAAGTCGAATCTCTACTGAGGCAGTAAACCTACATGTTAATAAACCTTTTTTACTGCATATTAAAAATAGTTTGGTGTAAATACATATCACAGTAGATATGAAAGTTAGTATCTATTAAATAAATTAGCAAACATTTTGTAAATTAGTCTTTTAATATAATTTTATTGTATTAAAGATGTTTAAAATTTTATGTTGTCATGTCTAGGTTGGATCGAAAAATAAAAAATTGACGCTGGTTGCCCAGAGCAATTTTTTTTTCTTTTTCTGGGCAAAAATTTTTTCTTACAATTGCAGCTTTAATACAAGTGTAAACCGAATAGATTATGTAGATACATTCATTTTTGCCTTAATTATATAAATTATGTATTAAGAATATAATATTTCAATTCATTTCATCTATGTTTCTCTTCTATATCATGGGATCGGAAAATGTACTTCTGACATTGTCCAAAAATCTGTTGGTAAAGTATGGGCGACGGATGCAGATTTGAATTCCTAAAAACTTATGAAATACTTGCGCTTACAACATTATTGTAAGGAATTAGATTGATATAAGTACTTAGATGCGACGCGAAAAACCTCCCCCGCCTCCATTATTTCCACCGTTGCCGCCGCCGCCACCTACACCACCACCACCACCACCGTTATTATTCATTCCACCGCCACCAATATTAACGCCGCCACGTGATTTCCCATCATAGAAGAGCTCAATATAACGAGATCCCATCTGTTCACGGTGTCGCTTCATAGCCAATTGAGAATCGTCGTACGTATCAAAGTAAGCGTCAGCGGTGCCACTGTGCAGGCCCTTCTTATTATAGTTTATACGAACGTTTGCAGGACGAATGGGATCAAAGAACTGCAGAGATTACAAACAATATTTCAAATTGAATTTAATGTCAGTTTAACAATGATGACTAACCTTGAAAACTTCATTCTCAAACGAATTGTACGGCAGACCCCGCATATGAATTGTATAATATTCAATATCGTTATTACGGCCACCTCCAATTGGTCCGAAATTTCCTCCTGAGCCAAAGTTTCCACCGCCATTGTTAAAATTACCACCACCGTTATTAAAACCGCCGCCATTTCCTCCATTATTAAAACCGCCTCCCCCATTATTAAATCCACCGCCGTTGTTGTATCCGCCATTGTTATAGCCACCACCGCCTCCTCCAGAGTTGTTACCAAAATTACCAAAGCCTCCGCCACCACCTCCGTTGTTGAAGCCACCGTTGTTTCCACCATTATTAAAACCACCGATACCTCCTCCATTATTGAAGCCTCCATTGCCGCCTCCACCGCCGGAGTTGTTACCAAAGTTTCCAAATCCATTGACTCCTCCACCCCCTCCACCACCTCCAACAGAGCCGTTGTTACCAAAGCTACCGGGCATGTCTAAAAAATAATATATACAATAATAAATTTTAATGAATATTTGAATGTTTAATCTTTAGTTACGTCAAATTTATGGCTAGCAACTGTTGCTATATGATATATATATATATATCATATATGGTAAAAAAGAAATTAGAGTTTACTTACCAAAATTGTTTCCATTATTATTGCGATTGTTTCCAAAATTGTTAAAATCGCCAAAATCGTTGCCAAAATTTCCAAAATTACCACTGTTTTGACCAAAATTGCCATTGCCGCCGCCAACGCCACCACCAGCGCCACCACCACCTCCTCCACCACCAATGGAGCTATTACCGAAATTACCAGAGTTCATTAAACTGGGTAAATTATTAAAGCCTAACATATTATTGGCACCAACACCAAAGTTGTTGTTGTTGTTTCCCCAGTCTGCAAAAAGATAATTTAAAAAGAAGAATTTAATATTCAAAAAGGATAAACAGTTGATATATCTTTGTATATATTCTTTATACAGCCCACTCCATCTTTAGCTATAAACTATGGAATAATCACTTACCATTGCGTCCACCAAAATCGTTGCCTCCGCGATTTGCGCCACGATCGCGTATGTCGTATGGTCCTGGTCGGCCACCACCACCACCAATACCTCCGTTCGTGGCACGCCTCATCTCAGCAAGGGAGCTGCGAAAGATCTCAATATACCTAGGAGAAGTAAAACAAATCACAAAACAATAAGATATATTGTCAAATTATACAAGTATTCGATCAATGGAAACTATCTGGCAGCTTTGCTCTTTGGGTTAGTTACATACACATCGAAAGCATGTAAAAATGAACAAGTCGTGTGAACCCGACTAAGAAATAACCTTAACCCAATTATCAATTACAAGAGTTCATTAAAAAAACAATGATTCTTGTTGCTCAATCTTAACATTTGAGACAAACTTGATATGCATAGAGTAGACCAAAACGCACATACCAAACAGGCAGATAATGGCGACATCAATGTATATCTCTTGTTTCATATATTTTCAATGGGTTAAGGCTATAAATAATATATACTATATTGTTAAACCAACGAACTGTTTAATCTGCCCTGAAAATATTAATTAGCTAATACTAGCACATATGGAAAAGAAAACCTTTATAAACAAATTATTACAAGGCTTTCTTCTCTAGATAACTGCGAACTCAACCAGACCCACAGGTTGTACTATACATAACATTGCACATGTACAACACAATAATGAACGATTACTGAAAGAGGAATTCATATATATTGGTTAGCTATATATATTATTATTAAACAGAGAGCAAGAATATATATATATATATATATATATTGTATATATATTTCTTGTAGGTTTTTATGATCTTAATTATTTTATGTTACCGTTAAATGTTGATTGTTTCGCGTTGATTTTTTTGTTGATATGGTTGTAGTTTGTTTTGTTTTTGTAAATATGATGTGTAAGAAACCCACCTGTGCCCAATTTTTTCCCGATTTCGGCCCAAGGCTTGCTCAGTGTCATCCTGGCTTTCGAACTGAACAAATGCTTCCCCAGTAGCACGACCCCTTCTGTCCATAACAAAAAGAATGCCCTCCCGATCCGTTTTGATTTCCAACCCTGCCCATGACGATAACCAACAAAGATTTATACAAATATATAGAGATACATATATATAATGCAAAGTAAACTAAAGATACAAAAAGAGAGATAGAGATAAAGAAATTTCGCGATATATCTATATACATATGTGTGTAACTACATATATACACATATATATAAGTATATTGAAAACCAGTGAAGTGTTTGCTTATCGTATTATTGTTGCTTCAGACCGTAGATAAATGCAACATTTATAAAACTCCACCTAACACTTCAAAGCCTAAAAAAATAAAAAAAATTAAATAACTTATTATTACCAAATACAACGTCTACATGAAACTTTGTTTTTAAATGCCATCAAACACAATCTTGTTATCGGATGAAATGAGTGTCCCCATTTACCTGAGATACTTAAAAGTCCTTTGTTAAGTTATTATTTTTTGTTTTTTGCAATGAATTGATTAAACTGACTGTATACGCTAAACAGTTAATATACTTCTTGGTTATACATTTGATGTCTATTTTAATATTTATATTCTAAAATTTTACTAGTCTATTAATTACTATGAAAAACATATTAATTTTGTATAAGAAAATTTTAAGTTTTAACTAATATGTGTACGTATTTGCATGAGATGAGATGATATGTATCAACGTATTTGGATCACAATATAATGCGGTTGGCCAGTTGTCGGGTACATTTTTTGATTAAGGGCATTCAATTCAAAAAGAGTCCAACACAGTTTAGGCAATATATTCAATAGCTTACCAGTAAAAGAAGGTATATGCGTTACAATACATGCAAATAGCTCATTACGTATTACACTCCCTTTCAAACCTTTAATATCTAATCAAGTAAATAAATTTGATTTACCGGTAAAAAACTCCTCAATCTGTTGTTCACTAACTGCATAAGGAAGACCACGTAGTTTTACAACGAAGGCATGACCATGTCCGCCAGTTTTACGCATTGCTTCTCTAGCTTCCTTTGGCGTGGCGGCAAATACTAAAAATATAGAAAAATAATATATGTATATATATATGTATATATATATATATGTATATATATATATATATATATATATATATATAAGATTAAAAATATTGGTTAAGTTTCTAAAATACTAATACATACCCTCAATGTACCGATGGCCCATACTGCCCTTGTTCAGCTTCCGTGCTTCCTCGACATCATCTTGACTGCCAACCTCGACGTATGCCTCGCCAGTGTTTTTGCCATCCAATCGATTGGTGACAAGATGTATTCCCTGAGAGCCGTTGATAACCTCGACATTAACTAAAAACTCTAAAATCTCTTTGTGTGTGGCAGACCACGGCAAACCACGAAGACGAATAAATTTAGGACTCTCGCCGACGCTACCAAGCTTTACATTTGAATCATCGTCACAATCGTTTTGCTCATTGTCATACTGATCATCATCATCTTGCTGTTGGTCAGTGTCATCGTTATACTCTTCATTGTCATCGTTCTTCATATTGTAAACTTACCTTTTTTATAAGTTTAGAATTTTTTACTAGTCTTTGAATTTTCTTCTTGCACAATTGCACAATTTTAAGTATAAAGCAAACAGCACGCGTTGAGAGATATATCGAACCGGAACAAGTTCAATTGACCATCTATTTAATTTAAGCGATTGCTTAGCGAACTGAGTCGATTGTTGTTCATCAAGCCACACAACAATAAATAACACGTCTACAATAGGTTTTCTGTTATTTAGAACAATCAACTATTAACAGGCCAGCAAGTCGATTTTTTTTGGTATTCACTGAAAGGAATTCTTAATAATAATAAGAATAAAAGTTGAATAAATAAAGAGTCTTAAGATGATATAAAAAATTATTTTCAAAAACAGGAAAATATTATTAGGGAAAACTATTAAAGGATATTGAAGCTGCTGTTCAGATTAATTATTACATACCGAATATATAGATATAGATACACAATGTATAATGTTAATTTTAAAAAATCAGTTTTAAAGTACAAGTATTAATAATAATAATAAGAATTGAAGACAAAATTTTCCATGAAACTTCATATACGAAAAATATGTCTTGATAATTTGAATATACACATTCCTATGATATATCGATAGTTTTTATATCGATGATAAGTGCTGTAAAACATTATGTTATGCCTGCTACACTTATTTTCAAATAATTCCGAGCCTTTTAGCGAGAATGGCCTGAGAAGTATAAACTCCAATGAAAAGTATTTCTTTGGTGATAATCCATTTATTTATATTCATTCTGGCACCACTGTTCTAATTGCAATAGTTTAATTTTGGCGCCAAAGAACGATCGCGACCCCTTTACTGGTTGCATGGCAACAAATGGGGCCCTTTTAATGGCCCCATTTCTGCAGCAAGAAAGTTTGTTCAATAATTTATTGTACTTGGTTTTTTGGAAAAAGAACGAGTTAAATACGTAGTTCAGAAAGAAAAGAAAATCTAGTAAATTTTTAATATAAAATATATTTAAAAAATTTTGTTTTGCATTACGTTGGTGACACAATGTTTGTTCAAAAGAAAAAATTGGTTGAACATGTACTAGCAATGCGGGATAATAATGGCAGTGGAAGTGAAGAAGAAGAAGAGGAGGAAGACGAGGGGGACATTTTGCAGGTGCTAAAAAAAGTGATATCAATTAAATACTAATTAGTCGCCAATTAAAGTTGTACTATTTTCTACGCAAAATTATTATAAATAATTATTGCTTTAGTAGAAAATGTAATATTTAGCTCATTATACTCGATTATGTAATCGCTTTTAAGGTGTATACGCATTTATTTAAACAAAAATTGAAAAATTGAAAATTTTTCATAAAAATATTTGTTGTAGTTGAAATAGTTTCAAACGGAACTCGGCATAATAAACATACAAATTTAACATATTTAACTAAACATATAATCTAAATGTTTTTATTTCGTTTTAGCTGAGCATAAGAACACACTTTAATGTAAATTTTAAATCTTCACTCTCGTTGCAGCAAAATAAATAAAATCGAAAATATATAAATCTAAAGACTACTTTTTATATATTTATTTACACACCTTGATAAATTTGAATGTATAAGTAATATGTGTTTTGTGTTTTAGCGTCATTCTTGTAGAACAAATTTTGTTTTTGAGTCCACAACTGATCCATTTTACTAGATGCACCGAATAACTTTCTACACAGTTAAGTAAAGTTGATCTAGTTCTTCTTCTTGTAATGGCAACTGTTGTTGTAAGTAGTACTTGACTTTTATTTTTTTTTTCTTTGGTTTTTGTTACTATTTCACTTTAAACGTTGCGTCAACAGTTTTTTTGAGCAACGCAAGTGAAAAAAAGTGTATCTATTTTTGAAACTAATTAATTTTTGGTCTTCCCCGTTTTTGAATTTTGCAATGGCGGATATTTCAAATCATATGAAAACAACTAAATAAATAAACTACATTTAAAAATTATATATTGCTCTGTCGCGAAATAATTAATTCGAATGATAACCTAAACCTATATATTATATATTTATATATATATATATATGTGTATATATATATTTAAATATAAATGCACACACATATTTATATATAATATATACATTTTGCCCCTGAAACCTATTGGTTCGCATATTTTTGGTAAATTAAACGGTCCGACGTGCGTGTATTTGTTTGAAACTAAAAAACAAAAATTTTAACCTGTTCAAAATAAATAAATTTGAATATCGAATTGGTTAAAATTGGATTATTGCTATGGACCCGGGTGAAGCGCAGCGACGACGCGAAGAATGCGAAAGAAAAGCGCGTCGTGGGGAGATGGACCCCCGATTGGAGTTCACATTTCAGCTGTTAATCGATGCCACCCAATTGCCTAGGCATCAGCTTATGGACTACATATTCGAAGGGGATATGGTAGTTTACTTAAACAATTTCATTTATTGACCTTAAGAACGAAAAATATATTTTTTAATCCTTAGCTTGATGAAATTAATCAGCTGTTTTTGCCGAATATGAAGAATAAGCTCCTTTGGTTTTATCAGGAGGTGGATGAACCGGAACCCCCTCCTGTAGTTGATGCCAACAAACCAGGACCATCACGCACGGGCATGGCATCAAGCAGTTCTAAAACACCTCAAGGTATTTAAAGATATATTCTAAAAAATGCTTATCTACTTAAACTCACTACGTATTAGGTGGTGCTTCTCCCAGTGGCCTACCGCCCCCCAAGAATAAGAAACTATTTCTAACAGATGGTTGGACCTGTGCCTTTACCGGTGTCTGTATTTATATCTTTCGCGTGAACACGTCAAAGCAGCTGCCTGAGGAGGGATTTCAAAAGGACTTGTAAGTTTTTGTTTTAGTTATCTTTTATCTTTATTTTTGTTTTTTTGTTTACATTTCATGAGTTACCTTTTTGGTTAATGCTATCGAATTTTTGGTTTTTTGTTGATATTCGGATTATCGAGGATTTTCCCCTGCAATTGAAGGACGAGACTGACTGATTGACAAAGAGTATCCTGGGGTATTGGTAATTGAATATTTTTCTTATATTTTCACACACTGACAGGTACTGTGGGGTAATCGATGCCAAGAACATTGGACTGGTTACATCTATAGAGCGCATTGTGGAGTTCGTGTTTATGCAAGCGCTGGCTTTTCCCAGTTTGGAAGGAGAAGAAGAGGATGTTAGCTGTGGACTTATAAAAGGCCAGTTGTTACCCGGTCTGCGGTCTTTTTGCAGTGCTTTGCGGGTTTGTGAGCAGGTCTGCGATCACTATAATGTTTTTGCTGACGGGTGCGATATGTTTGATGGTTGCATTGTGGTTGATGAGCTCAAAGATATGGCTAAAAATCAAGAGTTTTGTTCACAATTGGAAGATCGTGTTAATAACTGGTCGAAAGGAATTCTTAAAATACTTGGGGAAAGCGAGCAATTGCGAAAGGAGAATGATCACAGTGGACCACAGGACGAATTGGAATATTGGAAGAAACGCGGTGCACAATTTTCGCAACTGTTGGCTCATCTTCAGGACAAGGAAGTACAGTTTACGCTGCATTGTCTCTTCCTTGCAGGCTCTCGAGTAATGCGTCAGTGGAAGGAAACGGATCGCAAAATCACATTCTGTTACAATGAGGCACGCGACAATTCTAAGTTTATACAGGCTATGGAAACATGTTGTCACTCCTTGTATCTAGACGATCCTGTGAGCATGAAGGAATCTATATTGAGTCTGCTGCAGACGGTGCGCCTTATATACAGCGTTTCACAGTTTTATAATACTTCGGAGCGTACCTCAGCACTAATGGTTAAGGTAAGTGTATTTATATTTATAACTTTGTTGTATTTTTAATGGAAATAATTGATTGGTAGAATGAAGTAAAGTATGTAACTGGTAAAAAAAAGTAAGACCGACCCTAAAATGTTTATCTTGCACTGTCCTTCTACTGTCTGTATGTCTGCTTGCTTGTATGAACTTTGATTCTCACTAAAAAAGATAGAGTAACCATAATTTGGGCTGCGATCAATAAAATGTGTCAAATCTATGCTGTGGCATTTGTGGAACATATGTTAAAAGCTGGTTTAAATAGCTTAAATATATATGTGTACATACATACAAATATTTTCAGATAACTAACCAAATGATTGAAACATGCAAGTCGTACATCACATGTCGGTGCAAGGAAACGATTTGGTCACAAGACCGCAGTGCTATTCGAACCAAGCTGAGCAATTGCATTAAATTAAACCATATTTACCATGAAACATACTATACAGTTCGAGAACAACCCTTTTTGCCACATCAGACACCATTTGGATTTTCGGAGAATTTCGTTTTTGGTATAGTATATATTATATATACATATATGTATTTATTGCTATATTTATTCTATTATTGTTCTTATACACCGCTTTCTGTTAAAGGCAAGTTCGATACATTCTGCGAGAGGCTGTCGAAGATAATAAGCATGTTTAACTTAATTGAAGATTATAACCATTTGTTTGAGCGTCGATTAGAGGGTCTGTTGTTGGGTGAAGCACTTGAGGATGCTTCCAACCATTTTGAGGAAGCTAAGAAAGAGATCATCTCCAAGAAATATGATTATCTGGATCATAGGAATACCACATTCAATGATGACTTTGATCGATTTATAAATAAAACAGATTCCCTTAAAGATACAATAGCAACGCTTATAGAACGAGACTTTGACACCGTGTGGGAGACCCCTCAGTGCATAAGGTTTTTGGTACGCTTCGAAAAGGTTAGCGAGAAGATACCATTAACTCGTATGGATGAAAAATATCTGCGCATTTTACGCTACGTTGAAAAGGAGGTCGACCGCATCTTAAAAACCTTTCGCAAGCAGCGTGATGATCCACCATTGGCACGTAATTTTCCTCCTATTGCAGGGCGCGTACATTGGTGTCGTGCTCTTAATCTACATATAACTGAGCTAATGGATGCGGTGATGGACCACGGTGTTCTTAGCACTCAACCACTGGCGAGAGATCTTGATGTTCGGTTCAATAATGTACAGGGCGTATTACAGGAATATGAAGATGAAATTGTTTCCATTTGGTTAGATCAGGATATAAGTGTGGCGGATGCCTGCTTATTGCAGCCTCTACTCTGTCTTCAAGGCGATCGTTTATTTGTCAACTTACATCCAACTATTCCGTTACTTATTCGAGAGGCCAAAATGTTGGCAAAGCTTAAGATCGAGTTACCTATTGTGGCAGCTACTCTAATGAGCCGTAGTCAGTACTTTCTAACCATACAGGACTCGCTTAATGTTTGTGTCTATCTAGATATTTCTTGTACTTCTATTAATATTCATTTTACCATTTTTTACTTTTATACAGAGCCTCATTAAAATGTTTCTTTCAACGGTGAAGGCTGTCAAGTTGGAGGTTCGCCCTTTATTCCTGCCACAGCTAGTACGTCTAACGGCCATGCTTAAACCCGGCCTGCAAAATATCAATGTAAGTTTTATTTTCTGTATTCTGTAACTGCTGATGAATGTTACTCACAATTGCTTCGCTTCTTAATATTTCTTAGTGGACCAACCAGAACTGGACACTGTTCTATGAGCGCTGCAAGCAAGCTATCGAAACCTTTGAAGTACTGGTAGCACGCGTACACGACATCTACTCCAATCGTATACTTAATGTGCTCATGTGGATGCAGGATGTCTCACTGCAGATATTACCAGCAGGTCGGTCCTTGCATAATTTTCTTCATATACCTTTTAATAATTGTGATGAATATTCATTGCCTCTTTATTCTTGAATCTAAAATTTAATTTCATCCCCTTGAAAACTTTTCACATTTGTTCTTGACGCAGACGATGAAATCTGGACAGTTGATGAATTTCTGGAAAGGAGCGAGGAGGCCTGTAGGTGAGTTGCCAACTGTCGTCTTTGTGTGCAGTATGTAGCATCAGAGATTTGTTTTTAACTTTGTGTTAAATTTTGACTTAGGGCCTGTGACGGACTTTGTTAAGTTCTAGGTAATTTATTGAATTCTTCTACTTAAATTTATAATTATCATATTGTTGAGGTAGCTGGGAATAAATTCTACACCCTTTGGAAATTTCCTCTAACACAGAGTTGTTGTTAAATACAGAGTGCTCCTACTGTGTGAAAACGTTTTTCCATTTTAATTGATAGTGTAGAGATCTGGCTTTTGATAAAATTTCATTCCAAAAGGGCTATAAAATAATAATTAAATTGAAAACATTCATTTATTAGGGTATAATAAATGAGTCCAAAAATTCCTATTAGGAAAGCTGCTATTGAACTAAATCGAAAGAGTCAAATGGTCTCTGAAGCGGTTGAGGAAGTTTTAAATTTAGTGGACAAGGCAACGGAAAAATTTAAGGAGATTGCTGGCAACGATGTGGTAACCTTGTTCGATGGCACGTAATTTTATTGTTAGATAGTTATATATACATATTAAAATGCAAATCTTTAATCAATAGCTACGCCTAAGGGCGAACATAGTGGATCAGGTGGACGTAAAGTAGAGGATGTTGGTGGAGTTTCTAACGCAAATATTGGTAGTGGTGGCGGTGGAGGAGGTGGAGGTGGCCAACCACAGGACTGGAGCATATTATGGTCATGCTTTGAGAATCCATTGACACTGCTATCCACCTCAGATAGTCTACCTAAGGGTATGCAGGTGCGTACAAATCATTGTTGGGTGTACAAATGAGTAGGATAGTTTGGATAATCGGTTGTCGATTAGGATATGGTTTGCAATGCTGTGGTAGAGATGCGTCGATACTACAGTAGAAAGGTGATTGATGTATTGATCAAGGTGATACGTGCGGCCTTGGACACAATGCGGCGTCGGTTCATCGCTGATGAGCACGAGACTTCGTCCAAGAAGCCGATTTTTGCTCTGCACGCGCAGCTGCAGATACCCAATGTGGTGATCAAGCCGAGTCTGGACGAGCTGCAGGATATATTGGTGACGGCTGGCAAGAATATCACGGGCATTGCGAAGGGTGTGGCTCAATGGACTAGCGGCAAGGATCTGCCGGTGCGTACCACACCACTCAATAGCTTCGCAATGTTCTCTAAAATCTTGTCTTACCAACCGCAGCAAGTTTCGATGACGGTGCAGCCGCGCGTCGGACGCAATCACAATGATGCCGTAGGCGGTGCAAAGAATCGGCGCCGCAAAATCTATTGCCTGGCCTCTGAGGAGCGACCCCAGATGCCTCACATGCTCAAAAGTTTCTACTCGGCCATTATGGACAACAAGGAGGTGGCAAAGGCACTCAATCAGCTCTCCAGCTGCACCAAGAACATTAAGCCCGAAATACAAACTTACATCAAACGCTGGAAGCCATATCATTTCCTCTGGAAGAACGATCGCACCACAAGGCAACTAATGGAATTTGGACTACTGCAATTTGAATCAACATTGCGTTGCCTAGCTGAATTGGATGCAAATCTTCTTATTGAACCTGATATGGAGGTATTTGGCCAGTGTGTGGCTGTTTACAATGAAAGGCTCAAGTATGGTTTAGCCATTGAAATCAAATGTAAGTACATCATTGCTTAAACTAACCTTTAAATATATCCTTAATAGACATTTAGGAATAACACAACTAACTGTTAACATTTATCTAAGGAAAAACTATACAAATTTCATAAATTAATGTGTTACTAAGTGACTAAGTTAATTTGATAGAGTACTTTATGTATAAGTTAATTATTTTACTTAAGATAGACTTATCATATTTTTAGTAAATATTATTTTTTAAATTTAATGTACGCAATTTATTTTGATTGACTGATTTAAAAGAGACATTAAATAAAATATAATTACCCATAGAGGTAAAAGGAGAGGCATAAAAAAAGAACACCCTCTTTGCAAGACAGCTTATGTGTCCCCTTGTAACGAATTAAATGTGGCATATAAACCTATAAGAATTATAATTATTTTATTTATTTCGTAATTTTATTATCTTCTTAGTTTCTGTTATTTTTTTAGTCTATCAAAATGGCATCAGTCTATCAACATCTTGCAGGCTATGCAAATAGGTTATGTTAACTTTTAGAAAGAATTATTTGTAAAATATTTATGAGTTGATCTGAATACACTTAACACCTGAATATCTGAATACCTGTATACACATTTACACATCTATATATTTATATATTGATATACACATACTAACACTAATAAAACACATACTTTAAGGGATTCATAAAAAAACAAGTAAGAAGTCTGTAGTCGAGTGTACCCGACTACGAGAGCCCCTTTGCCTACATACACACACATACTCATACATACACCTTTTAGCCCCCCACGCTCCATAGCGCGGTACTTAATGTTGTATAACTTTCCTGTTTATTGTTCAATTCTAACGAAATTCACAAAATTGTGTCTTATAATCGATTTTTTCGATTTGCCGGGGTCAGGGGAGGAAATTCAAAAATCAAAAACAAACTCGTATAACCTACGAACATAACGAATCTAGATTTCAAGTTTGGTTGCTCTAGCTCTTATAGTCTCTGAGAAACAGGCGTTCATACAGACGGACAGACGGACAGACAGACAGACGGACAGGGCTAGATGAACTCGTCTAATCGTCCTGATTCAGAATATATATACTTTATGGGGTCTCCGATGATTATTTCTATGTGTTACATACTTTTGGATTTTGCACATTTCCAATAGCTCCGCTTTGCTTCTTTTTTTACAAAAAGGCAAAGGGGCTAATAACCGAAAGGTGGCAGCCATTGAAATTTATTGGTTACCAATTAGATAATCAAATTTATTTAACCGAATTAGCTGCGGAAAGTCAGCTCGAATATTGTAGCTGGATATTTTGGACAGAAATGGCAAAGGATACACGTTTGTCTTATGTGTGTGAAAGCGAAACGAAATAAAAATCAATTAGCCCCTGCCACTTGCCACTTTGGTGTTATATACGGTATTGTCGGCTAGGCTCGAGAATTGATTAATGGGCAGTGGTGCCTTTTGGGAAATGTCAATGGAATGAACAGTATTGTGTGATTCTATTTTCAGCATGCAACCACAAAATTGGCCAAGCCATGAAGAAAAAGTATAAAAAGGAAATGGACTACGTTTATGCAGTGATCAATGAGATGGATCGCAAACTTGACCGTCCCATACGGGATCTGGATGATGTGCGTATGATAATGGAAACGCTCGGAAAGATTCGTGAACAAGAGGTGGATATGGAGCTGCGCATTGACCCCATAGAGGTATATATACAATACTTGTACATTTTTAACGTATTCTTATAATTTGAATTACAGGAAGCTTTTAATGTACTTACCCGTTATGAGGTACAAGTGGAGAGGGAACAGTTTGATCTAGTGGACAACTTGCGACCCACTTTTCAGAGTTTGCTGGCTGGAGCTTTGCAGGCTCAGGTGAAACTTCTTGACATGCAGCCGGCGTTCCAGGGTGACTTGCGCAGCAATCTAGACAACTTTAAGCAGGATAAGATTGCATATGTGACGGAATATCGCACAGCGGGACCCATGCAGACGGGTCTAACGCCGCGCGAAGCTTCCGACCGTCTGATTTTGTTCCAGAATCGTTTTGAGGGCATGTGGCGTCGCCTGCAAACGTACCAAAGCGGCGAGGAACTCTTCGGTCTACCACAAACAGATTATCCTGAGCTGGGCCAAATACGCAAGGAGCTAAATTTGCTGCAGAAACTTTATAAGCTTTATAATGATGTTATTGATAGAGTCAGTAGCTACTATGATATACCCTGGAATGAGGTGGACATTGAGGAGATCAACAATGAGCTAATGGAATTTCAAAATCGTTGCCGTAAACTACCTAAAGGACTGAAGGAGTGGCCTGCCTTTCATGCTCTAAAAAAGACAATCGACGACTTTAACGACATGTGCCCATTACTGGAGTTGATGGCGAATAAAGCCATGAAGCCACGCCACTGGCAACGGATCATGGACGTTACTCGCTACATCTTCGAGTTTGACTCGGAGGGTTTCTCGCTTAAGAATATTCTAGAGGCGCCGCTGCTCAAGCACAAGGAGGACATCGAAGACATATGTATCAGCGCCATGAAAGAAAAAGATATTGAGGCCAAACTCAAACAGGTGACCAATGAATGGTCTGTCCATGAATTACAGTTTATGAGCTTCAACAATCGTGGCGAGTTGCTGCTTCGCGGTGATACCACAGCCGAGACAATTGGTCAGCTAGAGGATAGTTTAATGGTCCTCGGTTCACTACTTTCAAATCGTTACAATGCGCCCTTTCGCAAACAAATCCAGCAATGGGTCTACGATCTGTCCAATTCGAACGAGATATTGGAACGCTGGCTGCTTGTTCAAAATATGTGGGTCTATCTGGAGGCTGTATTCGTTGGGGGTGATATTGCCAAACAACTGCCCAAGGAGGCTAAACGCTTCTCCAAAATCGATAAGTCCTGGCAAAAAATCATGCAGGTAACTAATTGAGAAATTTTACTCTTTAAATCACATATCTTTAAATTATTTTACACAGCGCGCCCACGAGACTCCAGGTAAATAACTGTCAAGTTTTCCTTTCTTATTAATAATATTTCCTCTATTAAATGCAACCTCATTGAGAGAATTTGAAACACTTTGTCAATATATTATTTCGTATATTTGATTACATAATTATACTGGGCTTTATTTTTTAAATTTAAACAGGCGTTGTGGCCTGTTGTGTTGGAGATGATTTACTAAAACAGCTGCTGCCGCATCTTCAAGAGCAATTAGAGATTTGTCAGGTACTTAATGAAAGCCAATAATATCTAAGGATTACTATTAGATCTACATTTTTAGCAGTTAACAAATTTAAATGGTCTTTATCAACCCAAATGTATGTTGTTTTTTTTATTATTTATTTATTATTTTATTTTAATTTTCGTTAATTTAAATGAGTTTTGCCTATAGAAATCTTTAAGTGGTTATTTGGAACGCAAACGTATTATGTTTCCGCGTTTCTTCTTCGTATCGGATCCAGCTTTGCTGGAGATTCTTGGACAAGGATCCGATTCCCATACCATACAAAATCATCTTTTAAACATATTCGATAATACCAAATGCGTCAAGTAAGTATATACAGTATATATTATATTAAGTATAAGTTAGAATCTAAAATAATATTTCAATAACTATTTTCTATTTATATTTATGCTTTTATAATTTATAGATTTCACGATGTTGAATATAATAAAATGTTGGCAATTTTAAGCAGTGAGGGGGAAATGATACAACTAGATCGTGCCATACGAGCCGAGGGTTCCGTCGAGACATGGCTAACTCAATTGCTGGTCACAGCACAGCAGTCACTGCATTCAATCATTCGCACTGCAAATGCGACAATAAACGATCCAAACTTTACACTGCTGAGTTTCCTTGAGAAGGTGCCGGCTCAAATCGGTTTATTGGGTATACAAATGATTTGGACGCGTGATGCAGAAATGGCTCTGATGCAGGCCAGGCATGAGAGGAAGGTCATGTCCGAGACGAACAATAAGTTTCTTGAAATGCTAAACACACTCATCGATCAAACCACACGCAACCTCTCAAAAAGAGAGCGTACCAATTTTGAAACATTAATTACCATACATGTGCATCAACGGGACATTTTTGATATATTGGTAAGGATATGAACAATAATAACTAAATGATGAGTTATTACAATTAACTCTCGAATATTTTGTTTATTGTTTTAGTGTCGTATGAATATTAAGTCATCGAATGATTTTGAGTGGCTTAAACAATGCAGATTCTACTTTAAAGAGGATTTGGATAAGACATGGATATCCGTTACAGATGTGACGTTCACTTATCAAAATGAGTATTTGGGTTGCACAGATCGCCTGGTCATAACTCCTTTAACGGATCGGTATGTTCAATTTTATTTTGTTGAGCACAAAAAGTTAACTTTTTACTTTAGCAATAATACAGGGTATTTAATACATAATATTTTTAATCTAATTTTACGTTGAGCATAAATAGAATAGAAAGCGCTTTTATCCATTTATTTTAAAATTGGATTAAAAAGTTTCTGGTAAATTTTATTAAGTCTGTCGACTCGTGTGATATGATGGTTTTAACTTTTCTGATGAAGCCATTTTGTTACTAACTAAAAGTTATTTAAATAGATGAGACATCATTTAGTTTATGCTTAGCAATGTTTTTTTTTCTTTTATAATTATTTCATACAAACCTTTTAATCATCTATCTGTTAAGTTTATAAATTGAAGTTTGCAATTAAATTTTGTGGAAAATATTTAAAGAATATTGTGGGTGTGTTAGAAAAGCTAAGAAACTTAAAATAAATGAATTTTATTGTATTTACTTACATTCCTCCTGACACGTGTAAAACTTTTATACTGAGGCTGAGAATGCCCACATACAGTGGTTTGTTAGCTAAACAAAAGTCAAACATGGCCAACAATTGCTGTCAGCACTTTAACAAGTTCAAAGTCGCTATCGAATTTTCAATATCCACAGACATACAGCAATGGAATCCTTTTTATGGCCCTAGTCAACGATTTGTGTCACACGAAGGACGAGATGATGTCGACGACGACGACTTGGTTGAAACGCTCACAAAGATAAATTTTACTTAGCGGAAAATAAATAAAGTTTTTTGGACAGCAACACGTCGTTGTGGCCTTGTTTATAGTACTGGTACTTGTTGTGGTATTGGTAACAAACCAAGTGACGGTATATTTCACCAAATATCCAGAGGCAGTTTTTCTTCCTAAATTTTCACAGCCTCCTGTGCCTCATTTGTTTGACTTATGCAGCACAGTTGCTGCTCTCTTGTATGCGCGCCTTTCTTCATATTCGTTAAAGGTGCTAAAGGGAATTGCTTAACATTAAGTTAAGTTCAAGTGTATAACTTAAATAGGCAACATGTATTTTAATAATGCTTTGAATATTTTATAATTATTTTTTTTAAACTTAGTTTTGTACCTAAAAAGTTTGTATTTATTTTAGGGAATTCATTGGTATTATTTAAAGAAAGTAGAGCATAAAAAATGAATACTCACATAAGTTAGGTTTTTACATATTTGGAATTCTTTAAAATTAATATTGAAGAGAATTTCCTTGTCTTCTTCCATCAGCTGCTACATCACTTTGGCACAGGCGCTTACACTCAGCATGGGCGGCGCACCCTGTGGACCCGCAGGTACAGGTAAAACGGAAACAGTCAAGGATATGGGCAAGACGCTGGCCAAGTATGTCGTCGTTTTTAATTGTTCCGATCAAATGGATTATAGGTACAACCATGCAGCACTTAAAATTCAGCACACATAACAAAGTATTTTATTGCCTTTCACAATTCGTTTATATTACTTGCAGGGGCTTGGGTAGAATCTATAAGGGTCTGGCACAATCCGGCAGCTGGGGATGTTTCGACGAGTTCAATCGCATTGAATTGCCCGTTTTATCAGTGGCTGCCCAACAGGTGGCAGTTGTGCTAACAGCTAAAAAGGAGAAGAAAAAGTCATTCATTTTTACCGACGGCGACACAATTGAAATGAATCCTGAGTTTGGTATCTTTATAACCATGGTTTGTACACCTATACATTTACCAAACTATTTTCATATTCAAACTACTTTTACCCTACAACTATGCACTTTCTTACATCATTACCCTGATTGCTACTCAAACATAATGATGCTTATAATTCAACTACAACACTTTATCACACACTCAAGGCAGCTCATTTAGTTTCAATTTCTCTTCAACTATATTACACTTATTATATTAACCCACTTTGTTGCCTCATATGCTTTCCTTGTGCTAACAAAGGCCAGTAATAAGCTATTTTGAATGTTGCATTTGATGTATGCTTAAGTTGTAATTATTCAATATTCTTTCGTTAACATATGTATCATCTACATATACTTAGTATATAGTTGGTAATAGGTAAAAGTTTATGTAAATTAAACTCAAATTCAAACTTCCTACTATATTATTATATTTCTTAGTACTACTTCGTACTATAAAATATGAATAAAAAACAAGTAAGAAGACTGTAGTCGAGTGTACCCGACTACGAGAGCCCCTTTGCCTACATATACAGCCATAAAAACACATACTCATACATACACACAGTTCTGCACGTACTTAGCCATTGCGCGCACCTTTTAGCCCCCCACGCTCTATATCGCGGTACTTAATGTTGTATAACTTTCGTGTTTATTGTTCAATTTTATCGAAATTCACAACGTAGATGAATGGTCTACTTAATATGTGTGCGTAAAAGAAATTTGATCGGCTAAAAATTGTATCTGAAAATCGATTTTTTCAAATTGCGGGGGTCAGGGAAGGAAATTGAAAAATCAAAAACAAACTTGTATAGCGTACGAACATAACAAATCTAAGTTCCAAATTTCGTTGCTCTAGCTCTTATTTTGCGCGCACTACTATACCCCCCCGGGGCCCATAACGACACTTTTGCTGATCTATAACTTCCGAGATTTTTGATTAATCTTACCCAGATTCATAACATCGATCAAGAATGGTCTAATTATGATGTGTACCAAAAATAAATTTGATCGGTTGAAAATTGTGCTTAATAATCGATTTTTTCGATTTGCGGTGGTCAGGGGAGGAAATTGAAAAATCAAAAACAAACTTGTACAGCGTACTAACATAACAAATCTAGATTTTAAGTTTGGTTGCTCTAGCTCTTATAGTCTCTGAGAAACAGGCGTTCATACGGACGGACGGACGGACGGACGGACTGACGGACGGACGGACGGACAGACAGACGGACAGGACTAGATCAACTCGTCTTGTCGTCCTGATTCAGAATATATATACTTTATGTGGTCTCCGATGATTATTCCTATGTGTTACATACTTTTGGATTTTGCATATTTCCGCTTTGCTTCTTTTTTACAAAAAGGCATCATAACTAGATCAAGAATGATCTATGTTGTAAATCTGGGTAAGAAAAAAAGAAAAAGAGGAAAAATTAAATATTATATGATAATTAATTAACTATGTATTAACTTGTAAGTTATATAGAAGATTATAAAAACACATTTTATTAATATTAATTAATAGAAACATCATAAAAGATTAAATTAGTGACACCTATGATACCTATTCATATTTTCTCACTTTCTCACCAATTTTAAAGGCATATAGTATGTTGTTCTTAAATGTAAATTATTATTTTTTTTTTTTTTTTTTCTTTTATTTATTTTATGTAAATTATTGAAATATATTAAAGCTATTTTAATAAATAAAAGCAAATGTACCTTATATGAATTTTGTTTAAGCCAAGTCATATCCAATCAATAAGCTGTCAAGTTAAATTTAAAGCACAAAAAAAGGCAGAAATACATAAAAAGGTGAAACAGACATGTCAAGCGCGAGGCTTTCAACGCAAATTGATATTTATTAAACTTTTATATAAATATGAGGATGTTTTTTTTTTAAAAAGAAATGGTTGTATTATATAGGGCAGGGCTGAAAATCTCTGGTCTAACAAACCAACACACACAGCGCATTAACGGGTCTGTGCTGAGATATTAGTCATGTAAAATTTTGCTCAACTTAAGCGGTAATTGACAGCAACTTTGTAACACGCTGACGTATATAGATACATACATTATATACATTACATTATATATATATATACAAGCGTATCTCATGGAGCCTTAAACAAATATTTAAAAAAAAATATTATGAAAACAAGTAAGAAGTCTGTAGTCGAGTGTACCCGACTACGAGAGCCCCTTTGCCTACATATACAGCCATACACACACATACTCATACATACACACAGTTCTGCACGTACTTAGCCATTGCGCGCACCTTTTAACCCCCCACGATCTATATCGCGGTACTTAATGTTGTATAACTTCCGTGTTTATTGTTCGATTTTAACGAAACTCACAAAGTAGATGAAGAATGGTCTACTTAATATGTGTGTGAAAAATAAATCTTATCGGTTAAAAATTGTACCTTATAATCGTTTTTTTCGATTTGCGGGGGTCAGGGGAGGAAATTCAAAAATCAAAAACAAACTTGTATAGCGTACGAACATAACAGATCTACGTTCCAAATTTCGTTGCTCTAGCTCTTATTTTGCGCGCACTACATTACCCCCCCGGGGCCCATAACGCCACATTTGATGATCTATAACTTCCGAGATTTTTGATCAATCTTTTTCAGACTTACAACATGGATTAACAATGGTCTAATTATGATGTGTACCAAAAATAAATTTGATCGGTTGAAAATTGTGCTTAATAATCGTTTTTTTCGATTTGCGGGGGTCAGGGGAGGAAATTCAAAAATCAAAAACAAACTCGTAAAACCTACGAACATAACGAATCTAGATTTCAAGTTTGGTTGCTCTAGCTCTTATAGTCTCTGAGAAACAGGCGTTCATACAGACGGACAGACGGACAGACGGTCAGACGGACAGACGGACAGACGGACAGACAGACAGACGGACAGGGCTAGATGAACTCGTCTTGTCGTCCTGATTCAGAATATATATACTTTATGGGGTCTCCGATGATTATTTCTATGTGTTACATACTTTTGGATTTTGCACATTTCCAATAGCTCCGCTTTGCTTCTTTTTTACAAAAAGGCAAAGGGGCTAAAAAGTTAGCTCCAAAGCACAGGCGTATTTGATGTTCAGGTCAACATCTGACTGCATACGCAGAATATATTATTTCCAGCTTTTAATGCATTAAATGAGAAGGTATTTGATGCAACATTTTAATGCCACATAGGTAGGCTTCTAAAATGATGAGTGCCACATTTTAATTACCAACGAACGCAATCTGGCATGGGGTAATGCGATTAGGTTGTATACAACTAGACTGCCTAATAACGGAAACTATTGTATAATCTGGAAAGTTTCATTTTAGGTGCAGATATAGCCATAGTCATATTCACTTGGTCAGATTTTCATTGCTGTCGCTGTCGTTGGCGCTAGCGCTTCAGGTCATATGCGCAATTTTAATTTGCACATTGAATTATTGGTCTCGTTTATGTAACACTTTTAGCTCTCTTGCATTTGATTTTAATGAAACATTATATGACACCACACCCAAACACAGAACACACATACGAACTCAAACGCAGAAACTCACACATGTACACAAAGTACCTGGAGTCCATGCGACTGTGTGCTTTCCAGTTTATTGGCTAAATCCTTTGTTGTGGCAGAGACAGCGACAGCGACAGGAGTAAAAGCCACCCAAACAAAAACTTTTGTCACATGCGCTTGCCACGCCCTTTTTTATACCTAACTCTACACCTTATACATACCACTATCACATTGGCATTGTTTACTCTTGGATTAGCGGCCTAGAAAATCGATTGTAGTTTTTGGAAGTTTCACATCATATCAAATTTCCCATAAATTGACAAACAATTTTTCAATATTCGTTTATATAAATAATTTTCAAACTAACGAGTTGATTGCCTTCTCTATTATAATTGATTTTCAATTACGTGATACAATTCAGACATTGAAATTATTAAGTTATTATTAATTATTAATTAGCCCCTTGGCCTTTAAAAAAGGCTAAAAGGGAACTAATGGATTTGTGCAATATCGAAAAGTATGTTATAGGTAGAAATAATCGTCAGATACTCCAAAAAATATATATATTCTTAATCAGGACTATAAGACGATTCAATCTAGCCCTGTCCGTCTGTATGAGTTTGTTTCAGATTCTCTTTCTTTTTGGCATACATAATAAATTGACTATTCTTGATCTACATTGTGAATTTTTTAAAGATTCTATAAAAGAACATGGAAGTTATTCAACATTAAATATCGCGTTATGGTGCGTGGGAGGGGGGGGGCTAAAAAACACGCAGTAGCTCAAAAAAATTTGTAGTCGGGTACACTCGACTTAAGACTAAACTATTATTTTGTCGTTAGTTCTAATTTGTTTTTTAATTTAATTGAAATTTACAATAACAAAATAGCTAACTAAAAAGAATAAGAAATATTTTACAATTATATATATGTCGGATTGTTTGTAAATATTTGGAATAAATGAAATAGAAGCCTTATGACTGATTGATCGATTAATCTCAGAGCACGTTAAAATTAAGTGTTAATTATACTGAGCTTAGAATAAGAATAGAATAGAAATAGGTTGACTACACACGGAGTGACAGAGCTTGCAGATTAGTCATAGCGTCTCAGAAATCAAGTTTCGATATATATAATGTATAAAAATATATTCGGCCCATCAGAAAACAAAAACATATAACACAATTTACACATAATTCCTACATAATATATTAGATATTATAATTTATTAGAATTATTTTTATTTTTATTTACCAGTACTAGTTCTGTCGCTTAACATAGTTAAAACTAATGTAAGGTACTGCTCTCTATTGCCATTGCGAAATCACTTACTTTCCCGATCATTTATTATTTATTTAGGTATCAAACATTTCTGTAGATATAAACTACATATTTGCAAGAGAGCTTTATTTAAATCTTTTATTATTTAATATGATTTTAGTTTAAATAAATACTATATACAAAATTTTAATTTAAGATATATTATTGTTATACATAGAGAAAAGTGAATTGTACTTCGTATATTTTAATTATTTTATGACGCTACAGCATTGGCATTGATAACATTCAGAAAATTTTGAATTTTCAAATTAATTTAAAAGTAAAGTGTGTAAGTTTTATCAAATTGTGATAAATTACTGAATGGATGATAGAAATTTGGTTGGTTACAGCACGGTTAATCTATTTTAAACCTTAACACTCACTCACCTATCGTAATTGACTGAGCGACTGAGTGAATAAATGACTGAGTTAGGAGGAGCATAAATAAAGCACGAGTATGATAAATCAATTTGTGTTCTATAAACTTATTGAAGTCTGCGAGCCATGCGAGCATTTGCATATGCATCAAAATGTTGTGAGAGATGGCAAAGTTATAAGATTAGGTGTGCAATATGTAGAGGTAGAGAAGAAGAGAGATAAGGAGGTAAGAATATTGAAACTTGTTGATAGTTTCTAGCATAAAATATTTGCAATGGTTTAGTTTTTGCTTGGCATATGGAGAATAAATGATTTTATATAAATTGAATTTGTATGTGTTTCGATTTTTCGTATAGAATCCCGGATATGCTGGCCGTAAAGAGCTGCCAGAGAACTTGAAAATTCAATTTCGCACTGTGGCTATGATGGTGCCAGATAGACAGATTATTATAAGAGTTAAATTGGCCAGTTGTGGATTCTTGGAAAACATTACACTTGCACGCAAGTTCTATACGCTGTACAAGTTGTGCGAGGAACAGCTGACTAAGCAGGTGCACTATGATTTTGGTCTGAGAAATATTTTGTCTGTGTTGCGTACGCTTGGAGCATCTAAGCGAAGGAACTCTAAGGATAGCGAGAGTACGATTGTGATGCGGGTCCTGCGCGACATGAATCTATCTAAACTAATTGACGATGATGAACCACTTTTCATTTCGCTAGTCTCGGACTTGTTTCCCAATCAGGTTAGTGTGAAATTTATTTCTATCTATATATGAATTGGTTAATTATATTGAAATTAAACTTATCAATATCAGACTCTCGAAAAGACCAACTACCCTGAATTGGAAGCAGCAATACTACAACAAACGGAAGAGGCTAGTCTGGTCTACCATCCTCCATGGGTTCTAAAGCTTATACAGTTATATGAGACACAGAATGTTCGACATGGCATCATGACACTGGGACCAAGTGGTGCTGGTAAGAGCACCTGCATTCACACACTAATGAAATCAATGACACAAATGGGCGACAGCCATCGCGAGATGCGCATGAATCCCAAGGCCATAACAGCGGCCCAGATGTTTGGCCGTCTCGATGTTGCCACAAACGACTGGACTGATGGTATCTTTTCGGCTCTTTGGCGAAAAACTCTTAAAATAAAATCGGGTGAACATGTTTGGCTTGTGCTCGACGGACCTGTGGACAGTATTTGGATAGAAAATTTGAACTCTGTACTTGATGACAACAAAACGCTAACACTGGCCAATGGTGATCGTCTGACAATGGCACCTACAGTGAAGATTATTTTCGAGCCACACAACATTGACAATGCCTCACCAGCAACAGTCTCCCGTAATGGTATGGTTTACATGAGCTCGTCCGGCTTAGACTCCCGACCAAGTAAGCTAAAATCTCAGCCTTTTGCTGCCTATATTTCATACAAATATTGTTGCCACAGTTGTTCAGGCCTGGCTAAAGAATCGTGCACCTGGAGAGAAAGCAGCTTTCTCACAGTTGTTCGAACAAACTTTTGTGGAAGTGTTCAATTGGGGTGTGCAAAATGTAAAACTTCAGATGCCAGTGCTACAGTGCAATATAGTTCAGCAGATGCTTTTTATACTAGAAGGACTTATACCGTCAAAGAAAGATGATGAGCAGGCTGTTAGCTTGTCCAGTAAGGAGAGCCAAGATGGTATGTTGACTATATTTATAGATACACACTCACAATAGCCGCCAGCCATCAATTTATACACAATAATTTGCGGTTTGTTTCTAAGTCTAATAACACAACAAACCATATCAAAACTACAACAACAACAAAAACAAACAACAAAATTATTGAAACATTTCAGCGGCGAAACGCGTTGAGCATCAAAAACAAGTCGACATTGCGCGACGGCAATCGATTGGCAGTCAGATTGTCGGTAAAGTATATTCAGTTGTATATATATATTTATATATAAATATAATTCGCTATACTTTTCTCGTAGAGTAACTATTTAACATCTATGTGTATACCAGTTTCCAATTATTATTGCTATAAATGCTTTTGTGTGTGTTTTGTCAGCGCGATTTAAGCCGAAGTTAAATACTTTAAATCTTTCTGTTTTATAATTATTATTATTATTATTGTTCTAATTATTAAAATGCACCTTTTAAATACTGAAGTTTGTTCAACTGCTAAGAATTTGATACAAAAAAAAAAAAAAATAACTGGAATTATATAGTTAATTTGATGATTAATGATTAATTGATTGATTTATTGATTGATTGATTGCATTTACTTTGCTTTTCACTATGTGTGTATCCATAATTTGTTAACCAGAGTCTCTGTCCTTCACTATCTACTAATCTTAACTACTAAACTCTTACTAAATGTTTCGTCTGTCATGTTTCGTGTTTCGTACTAGAAAATTTTTAATTATTCATGTTATATGTGTGTCTTAGTATGTTTTTAAGAAATTGATTTATTATGTAAGCTTTCTTTGTTATTATTATTACTCATGACAGAGGATCAAGCCGAAGAGATTGCCGTAGAGGAAAAGGAGGATACCTGCACACCGGAGCACTTGCACCGCTTGTATGTATTCGCGCTAGCCTGGGGTTTGGGCGGGTACCTCTCTACTAGCGATCGCGTTAAAATGAATCTATATGTTAAAGAATCGTTTCCGCATTTGGATTACCCAAAGGGTAGTGCCCATGAGAATACAATATTTGACTTTTTCGTTTCTCCAACGGGCGTGTGGCAGTCGTGGAAGACGCTCGTTACACCCTACATGTATCCGGAGCTTTCCACACCGGACTATTTAAGCATTCTGGTGCCCATTGTGGATAATGTGCGTATCGATTATCTGATTGGCACCATCGCCAATCAGGAGCGTGCCGTGATGGTCATTGGTGAACAGGGCACAGGCAAAACAGTCATTATGAAAAACTTTATGAAAAAAATGAATATTGAGACATATATGGGACGATCGTTCAATTTCTCATCGGCCACCAGTCCATATCAGTTTCAGCGCACAATTGAAAGCTATGTGGAGAAGCGCGTTGGTGTAACCTTTGGGCCACCGGGTGGTCGCAAGTTAATCGTCTTTATTGATGACATTAATTTGCCAGAAATAAATGAGTGGGGTGATCAAATAACCAACGAAATTGTGCGCCAATCTATGGACATGAAAGGTTTCTATAGCCTGGAGAAACCAGGTGATTTTACCACAATTGTGGATGTACAGTATGTGGCAGCTATGGGCTTGCCAGGAGGTGGTCGCAACGATATACCATCTCGGTTAAAGCGTCAGTTTTGTGTCTTTAATTGCAATATACCCGACAATGACTCAATTGATAAGATCTTCCGCGTTATCGGTGAGGGTCATTATAATGCTAAACGTGGCTTTGTGCCTGAAGTTCGTAATCTTGTCAAAAAATTGATACTTGTTACACGTCATATATGGCAGCGCACTCGAGAAAAACTATTGCCTACGCCGGCCAAATTCCACTACGTCTTTAGTCTGCGCGACTTGTCGCGTATCTGGCAGGGCATGGTTGGTACCTTATCCACAGTGATCACCTCGGAAGGTGTGCTCATGTCATTGTGGAAGCATGAGTGCACGCGCGTTTTTGCCGATCGTTTCACCACGTTCCAGGACAGGGAGTGGTTCGGCTCAGAGTTGGCTGCGCTAGTGCGCGAGGAGTTGGGCGAGTCCCATTCCCAAATGATAATACCGAATCCGGTATTTGTGGACTTCATGAGGGATGCCCCCGAGCCAACTGGCGAGGAGGGTGAGGACACTGATATGGAATTACCCAAGGTATACGAACCGGTGAACTCTCATAACTCGTATGAAGCGCTGCGCGAGCGTCTCGTTATGTTCCTCGCTCAATTCAATGAGATGGTTCGAGGTTCTGGAATGGATTTGGTGTTCTTCCCAGATGCAATGCTGCACTTGGTGAAGATCTCCCGCATCATTCGGCATCCGAGAGGCAACGTCATGCTTGTCGGGGTCGGCGGTTCTGGAAAACAGTCGCTGACGAAATTGGCATCATTTATTGCCGGCTACAAAACATTCCAAATTGCGTTGACGCGTTCGTACAATGTGGCCAATTTTCTAGAGGACCTAAAGCTGCTCTATCGCACCTGCGGAGTGCAGGGTAAGGGCACAACCTTTCTCTTCACTGACATGGATATAAAAGAGGAAGGTTTCCTAGAGTATCTAAATAATATACTCTCGAGCGGCGTCATTTCAAATCTATTCTCGCGCGATGAGCAGGCCGAAATCGTGCAGGAGTTGACGCCGGTCATGAAACGTGAAAATCAACGCAAAACAGCGACCCCGGAAAGTGTGATGGAATTCTTCTTGGCACGCACCTGCACCAATTTGCATGTAGCATTCTGTTTCTCACCCGTAGGTGAGACATTCCGGTCGCGGGTGCAACGCTTTCCCGCCTTGGTCTCCGGCTGCACCATCGATTGGCTGCATCCGTGGCCCAAGGACGCATTGGTCTCGGTTGCCAGACACTTTCTAAGCCACTTCGAGATTGAGTGTACACCGGCTGTAAAGGAAGAGCTGGTTAATGCGCTCGGCTCCATTCAAGATATTGTCGCCGAAACATCGCAGGAGTATTTCCAGCGATTCCGTCGCGCCACTCACGTGACCCCCAAGTCTTATCTGAACTTCATTGCCGGCTACAAGAACATTTACCAGCTAAAGCAGCAAGAGCTGCGCGATGGTGTGGAGAAGATGGATACGGGCTTGGAGAAACTGAAAGAGGCTTCCGCCTCGGTTGAGATCCTTAAAAAAGACCTAGTCGTTATGGAGGAAGAGCTTGTCGAAGCCTCCAAAAACGCTGAATCTGTGCTAGTTGAGGTTACCGAGCGTGCTATGCAAGCGGAAATAGTTAAGAATCAAGTGCTCATTGTCAAGGATAAGGCTGAAGCTCTAGTTGCGTGCATTGCACAGGAGAAGGCGCTCGCCGAGGAAAAGCTGGAAGCTGCTAAGCCTGCTCTGGAGGAAGCCGAAAATGCTCTCAATACTATCAAGCCGGCTCATATTGCTACTGTACGTAAGTTAGGTAGACCTCCTCATCTGATCATGCGGATCATGGATTGTGTGCTTATCTTATTCAAACGTAAGCTGCATCCTTGTATACCCGACTCGGGCACACCCTGTCCAAAGCCCTCCTGGCAAGAATCACTTAAGGTAATTATGAAATTGAATCTTTCTCAACTCTACATAATCCCCTCTCTCTCTCTCTCTCTCTCTGTCTCTAATAATAGATGATGGCTAGTGCCACGTTTTTGCTGCAGCTGCAAAATTATCCGAAGGATACTATCAACGATGAAATGATTGACTTGCTACAACCATATTTTCGTATGGACGACTACAACATGGACATGGCACGTCGTGTGTGCGGCGACGTTGCCGGTCTACTATCCTGGACCAAAGCTATGTCTTTTTTTCATAGCGTCAACAAGGAAGTACTTCCATTAAAAGCTAATCTTACAATGCAGGAGGCCCGTCTCAAGGTAAGTTCCCTAAAAATGTATGGCTCAAAGGGTGCAGCGATCCTCGGAACTGTTAACTTTGCAGCTGGCCATGGATGATCTAGCGGGTGCCGAAGAGCAATTGCGTGAGCGCGAGGAGGCTCTGCAGGCAGTTAAGGATCAGTACGATAAAGCTGTAGGTGAAAAGCAGCGTCTGATGGATGCAGCTAACGTTTGTTTACGGAAAATGACGGCAGCTACAGCCCTCATCAATGGTCTCTCGGATGAAAAACATCGTTGGACAAACCAGAGCAAAGAGTTCAAAATACAACTGGGCAAGCTAGTAGGTGATGTTCTTCTGGCCACTGGCTTTCTTTCATATTGTGGACCGTATAATCAAGAATTTCGAGCAAATCTCATCAGAACCTGGATGGGCATACTTAAACAGAAGAGCATTCCCTTTACCACTGGTCTAAATATTATCAATATGCTAGTAGACTCATCGACGGTATCCGAGTGGACGCTACAGGGGCTACCCAATGATGACTTATCTGTGCAGAATGCACTTATAGCCACCAAGTCAAGTAGCTATCCGTTGCTGGTGGACCCGCAGACGCAAGGCAAAATATGGATTAAATGCAAGGAAGATCGCAATGAGCTTCAGATAACATCGCTTAATCACAAATACTTTCGCACACATTTAGAGGATTCATTGTCGCTGGGCAGGCCGCTGTTAATTGAAGATGTGGGCATCGATCTGGACCCAGTTATAGATAATGTCTTGGAAAAGAATTTCATTAAGTCGGGCAGCATTGAAAAGGTGCTGGTAGGCGATAAAGAGTGTGATGTAATGCCCGGTTTCATGCTTTACATAACAACCAAGCTACCCAATCCGGCCTTTAGTCCGGAGGTCAGTGCAAAGACCTCTATTATTGATTTTACTGTAACTATGCGTGGTCTTGAGGATCAGTTGCTAGGACGCGTTATACTCATGGAGAAGTCCGATCTAGAAGCAGAGCGTGTGGCACTTTTTGAGACGGTTATGCAAAATCAACGAAACATGAAAGAACTTGAGGCCAATTTACTATATCGCCTCAGTTCATCCCAGGGGTCACTGGTTGATGATGAGGCGCTCATCGAGGTGCTGCGTGTCACAAAAACTACTGCAGAAGAGGTTAATCAAAAACTCAAAATATCCGAGGTTACAGAACGTAAAATAATGAAGGCTCGAGAAGAGTTCCGTGCGGTGGCCAAACGGGGTTCCATACTTTATTTTTTAATTGTCGAAATGAGCAATGTGAATGCCATGTACCAGAACTCGCTCAAGCAGTTCCTGGTTATATTTAACAATTCCATTACCAAGTCAACAAAATCCAGTGTGACTGAAGAACGCATTAACATTATATTACGGTATCTTACCTATGAGGTGTATAAGTTTACCAATCGCAGTCTCTACGAGAGACACAAGCAGCTCTTCACACTGATGCTGGCCATCAAGATTGATTATCATAATGGAAACATAAGTCACGAGGAGTTCTTGACCTTTATAAAAGGTGGAGCTTCTCTGGATCTGAACGCTGTAGCACCTAAACCATTCCGTTGGATTCTGGATATTACTTGGTTGAACCTGGTGGAGATTAGCAAGCTAGAGACTTTTTCAACAGTGCTACAGATTATAGAGCTCAATGAGCGAGACTGGCGTAGCTGGTATGAATGTGAAAAGCCCGAGAATGAGGAGATACCCTGCGGCTACAATGGCGTGCTGGATGGCTTCCGTAAGCTGCTGCTCATCCGTTCATGGTGCCCAGATCGTACTATATCACAGGCTAAAAAGTATATTGAAGGTGATTCTGATATAATTGCTTAATTTGTGAATTTGTAGCTGAATTGCTTTATTATATTTTAGAATCCCTTGGTCCAGAGTACAGCGAGATGCAGATTTTAGATTTGGAGGTCACATGGGCGGAGTCTGAACCACGAACTCCATTTGTTTGTCTGTTGTCTATTGGTTCGGATCCTACCACTCAAATCGGTGCGCTTGCTAAACAAAAAGGCATCAGTAAGAGAATTTCCTAAGGAATCATTTCCAATTTTTTCACTTATAAAATATTATCGTTAAAGCGCTAAAGTCAGTTTCGATGGGTCAAGGACAGGAGTATCATGCTCGAAAAATGATAATGGAATCTATGGCGATTGGTGGTTGGGTTCTGCTACAGAATGTACATCTGTCGCTACCATTTTGTAGCGAGGTTATTGATATGCTAGTGGAAACAGAGCACATTGATGATTCCTTCCGTATGTGGGTTACTACAGAGCCACATTCGGAGTTTCCCATAGGCCTTCTGCAGATGGCATTGAAATTTACTAACGAGCCCCCTCAGGGCATACGCGCTAGTCTTAAACGGAGCTATCAGGTTATTATTTGAAATTAGGCTTAGAATTTAATGAGAACTCTTTCTTTTCACTTTGATAGGCATTTACACAGGACTTTCTGGACTACACTTCGGCTACACAATGGCCATCCTTGTTGTACACAGTTGCTTTTTTGCATACTATAGTGCAGGAGCGTCGCAAGTTCGGTCCACTCGGCTGGAATGTACCCTACGAATTTAACCAAGCTGACTTTGCCGCCAGTGTACAATTTATACAGAATCATTTGGATGAAATGGATCCTAAAAAGGGTGTCTCCTGGCAAACACTTGTTTATATGATCGGCGAGGTTCAATACGGCGGTCGTGTAACTGATGATTTTGACAAGCGACTATTAACCACCTTTACGTCTGTGTGGTTCTGTGAACAACTCCTGTCCAACTCCTTTGAATTCTATAAGGGTTACAAAGTGCCCAATACAAAGAGTCTCCAAGGTTTCATTGATTACATCAATAGCCTACCAGCATATGATACGCCCGAAGTGTTTGGATTGCATTCCAATGCCGACATCACGTACCAGATTAATTCAGCAAAAGGTGAGCTAGCTGGAAGTAGGCCCTACATTTGGGTGTGAGCATCTTGGTCTGGTGTTGTGTTACCATTATTTGCCGTGAGTCTTTGGCATTGGAAATTGAAAGTTGTGTCTTGTCTATTTGCCTGTATCAATGAGTTTAGTGAAGGATACTTTATTTTTTTCTGGGTGGTGCCTTGTATTTATTATTTCTTAAGGATGTATATCGCAATATTATTCAAATTTGTTTCCATTGTGAAATATACAAAATTTAATACATATATTTTATCCGTTGATTTGAATAAGTCATAAATTATGCCTACATATTCTCAGTCTCTAAATTCTGTTTCTGTTATGCTCGATAACACTTATATAATTTTATTACATTTTTAACTAATATATGGAAGTATTACTTGAATATAGGTATTATCTTTGCATGAAACATAGCAAATCTTATTGCGGCTTGGTCTGTTTCGGAGTAAAATAGTGTGCAATAATACCAGAGTCGGTTAACCTTTAAGAAGCCGCATTGACATTTTACTTTACTTATTTATATATTGCATCTTTTCTGCATTAAATAATTGCTTGTCTAATAGAAATAATACATAAACTAGCTTTCTCAATTAATGTACAACTAGTTTAAGCTAACGCAACTGAATAGTATTCCAACTTTGAATGTATTTATTTTAAATTCAAAAATTGCCTCAGTTCTGTCTGCAATCAAGAGATATTTTTCACAATTGTATATATATGTATTATAAAAGTAGATCGAAAATGACTAGTGGAGTGTAAAAAATCATAGTGTATATCATTAATTTTTTTCTTTCATTTATGTTGGTAGAATTCTATTCAAAGCTTATTAATTACTTGTGTGCGTGCCATATATATTTAACTGACGTCAGCGAAAAACAGGCAATAAATAAGAAACTGGATAATGGCACACATTCAATTTGTGTTTACTGGTGGTATTCCTATTATATTCTGTATAGGAAACCAATAAAATAAGTGGTTTTCATTTTAGTTGTGGATTTTGTGGTTATGTTTAGTTTTTAGTTTTCTATATTTAGCTGCCAATGAAAACAATGGAAATAACGAGGCAATCAACGCATTTGCATAAGCGGCAGAATGGCGACTTGGGCATGGCGTCAGTGAGCTTTTGAGGTGTATTTTAGTGTGTTTGCATTTGTATGATTGCAGGCATACTGGATACCATACTGAGTGTGCAGCCCAAGGAGGGAGGCGGTGGTGGCGGCGAGACCAGGGAGAGCATCGTTTATCAACTGGCGGATGATATGTTGCGCAAGTTGCCAGCTCAGTATAATGCGTATGAGGTACGCGAAAATCTGAACCGCATGGGAATACTGTTGCCCATGAACATCTTTCTAAGGCATGTATGAAATATATATTATATATATAAGTAATTAAATAAGTTTCAATTGTGGTTTTAGGCAGGAGATTGATCGTATGCAGCGTGTCATTAAACGTGTACATACTTGCTTATGTGATCTGAAATTGGCTATAGACGGCACCATTGTGATGAGTCCGGCTCTTAAGGAATCACTTGATGCCATGTATGATGCACGTATACCGGAGACCTGGATGAAGGTTTGTAATGTAGCAAACATACTAAAACTTATCTTAACTTAACTTAAACGTGTTGCTATATGTACGGCCTATAACTAAATTTTATTGTCTGTCGTGTTTTATTTTATGTACAGTTCGTGGTCGAAACACATACTAAAAATATTCAAGAAAAAATGAAAAAAAATCTTGGCCCAAAGTAATCTCATCGTGCGATTTTCCCTGCGTGGGCTTTGTATGTTTTTATTGTCCCACGAGATTTTTATCGGTTCGCAAACAATTTTGCCCCTAAATTGAGCACAGACTCAGTCCAACTAGAATGTAGAGTGAGCATTATCTACTTTGTGATACCGAAGATGAAATACTTTAGTTAACATATATATGTATGTATAATCGTATTTAAATTTATATAAATCAGTAATTTATTATACAGTCGAGTCTCGATAATTTGTACCCCGTTAATTCGAAATTCTCTATAATTTGTAAAAATTTCTGTTCCCTTGAAAAAACTCGATAATTCGTAAAAATTTCATACATTTTGGTTCCCTCGTTAATTCGTAATAATTTTCGCACGCAAAAAATATTAAACCTCTTATAAATCGTAATTTGATTTCGTACCCTTTTATAATTCGTAATGCAATTCGAAATGATGGTCAGTTAAGTCACCGTTAGGATTTGTCTCTCATTAGTTTTTATTAGTTTCCTGATTTTTTCCCAAGCGTACAACCAATGCGAAAATGTCGAAAATGTTCGAATAATTAATTAATTAAATTTGCATTTAATATATAAAATGTACAAATAAATGTACTTATGTTGATTTCTTGAGTCCAACAACTAAGAAATATATTAACATTATCTAAAATTTAACAAGTAAGAAGTCTGTAGTCGAGTGTACTCGACTACGAGAGCCCCTTTGCCTACATATACAACCATACACACACAAACTCATACATACACACAGTTCTGCACGTACTTGGCCATTGCGCGCGCCTTTTAGTTTTTTTCGAATTGCGGGGGTCAGGGGAGGAAATTCAAAAATCAAAAACAAACTCGTATAACCTACGAACATAACGAATCTAGATTTCAAGTTTGGTTGCTCCAGGTCTTATAGTCTCTGAGAAACAGGCGTTCATACAGACGGACAGACAGACAGACGGACAGGGCTAGATGAACTCGTCTTGTCGTCCTGATTCAGAATATATATACTTTATGGGGTCTCCGATGATTATTTCTATGTGTTACATACTTTTGGATTTTGCACATTTCCAATAGCTCCGCTTTGCTTCTTTTTTACAAAAAGGCAAAGGGGCTAAAAACCGCGTTTATTCGATATTTTCTTTTTTGAGCCTCGTTAAATGGAAACCTCGATAATTCGAAGTCCCGCGTAATTCGTAAAAAATCTGATCCCCATGGCATTACGAATTATCGGGACTCGACTGTATATAATTATTATATATTTAGCAAACTGTTTTCAAGAGAGTAATTTAAACTTTATTTTAAATTTTATTTATATGGGTTTCAGTACGGTATTCCACATTAAATAAGAAAAGTTTGGTGCCCCTGGAAAGGGTATAAATGTGCGCCAGGTGAAAATATGTTGGCCACTCTCAATTGCAGCCTATAAAAATTTGATTGATTTTTACGGGTCTTTTCCTTGAAAGAGAGTCATTAATATTTATGCGTGTAAATGCTTACCGCCTCGACGAGTCTGCTTTAATTGACAAGAAGGACAACAAATGAGGGTTAAATAAAGTTTACTATGGGGTTAGGTACAAGGATAATAATTAGAAAAAATGCTTGCATATTGATCAAAGCAAATAAAAGGCAAGTATCGGTTTATGATAATAAAATTAGCTGCAATTAGTAAAACATTCAGTTTTATCCGTAAACATAAGCTGATGTCTGATTATGAAATTTATGTAATCAGAGGAACAGCATTATTAGTATTTATTTATTTTTATATATTTATTAATATATTCATTATAATGCATTTAAAAACAAGCAAGAAGTCTGTAGTCGAGTGTACCCGACTACGAGAGCCCCTTTGCCTACATATACAGCCATACACACACATACTCATACAAACACACAGTTCTGCACGTACTTGGCCATTGCGCGCGCCTTTTAGCCCCCCACGCTCTATAGCGCGGTACTTATTGTTGTATAACTTCCGTGTTTTTCGTTCAATTTTAACGAAACTCACAACGTAGATGAAGAATGGTCTACTTAATATGTGTGCTAAAAAGAAATCTTATCGGTTAAAAATTGTACCTTATAATCGTTTTTTTCGATTTGCGGTGGTCAGGGGAGGAAATTGAAAAATCAAAAACAAACTTGTATAGCGTGCGAACATAACAAATCCACGTTCCAAATGTCGTTGCTCTAGCTTTTACTACTATACCCCCCCGGGTCCCATAACGCCACTTTTGATGATCTATAACTTCCGAGATTTTTGATCAATTTTACCCAGACTTACAACATCGATCAAGAATGGTCTAATTATGATGTGTACCAAAAATAAATTTGATCGGTTGAAAATTATGCTTAATAATCGTATTTTTCGATTTGCGGGGGTCAGGGGAGGAAATTCAAAAATCAAAAACAAACTCGTATAACCTACGAACATAACGAATCTAGATTTCAAGTTTGGTTGCTCTAGCTCTTATAGTCTCTGAGAAACAGGCGTTCATACAGACGGACAGACAGACAGACGGACAGGGCTAGATGAACTCGTCTTGTCGTCCTGATTCAGAATATATATACTTTATGGGGTCTCCGATGATTATTTCTATGTGTTACATACTTTTGGATTTTGCACATTTCCAATAGCTTCGCTTTGCTTCTTTTTTACAAAAAGGCAAAGGGGCTAACAAGTAAAAAATCTGTAGTCAAATGTACCCGACTACGAGAGCTCCTTTGCCTACGTACACAGTCATACACACACATACATATATGCACACAGTTGTACACGTACTTACCCATTGCGCGCGCCTATTAGCCCTTCGCGCTCTATATAATGTTGTATAACTTCCGCGTTTATTGTTCAATTTTAACGAATTTATTCTTATAAATCGTTTTTATTGTATTGCGGTGGTCAGGAAGAGAAACAAACTCGTATAGCGTACGAAAATAACAAATCTAGCTTTAAAATTTGGTTGCTCTAGCTCTTATAAGAAACAGACGTTCATATGGACAGACGGACGGACTGACAGACAGACAGGCGGACAGGGCTAGATCGAATCGCCTTGTCGTCCTCATTAAGAATATATGTACTTTATGGGGTCTCCGATGATTATTTCTACCTGTTACATACTTTTGGATTTTAATCATTTCCATTAGCTCCTCTTTGTTCTTCTTTATGGCAAAGCGGCTAATAAACCTGCAGTACAATTCATTTTTTTTAAGGCAAAAAAGTTTTAGAAAAGCAATCCTCGCTTTTGTATAAAATATGTCATAATATCTTCATTGAAAGCCACAGAATTTAATAATATACCTACACTCAGTCTTATACGATAAACTCACATAAAATATTGAAAACTAAATATATAAATTGAAAAAAATACAGAAACATAACTTTGATTGAAGATTTATAGCTGTGGTGAGTACTAATAAGCTGAAGCAATAGAATTTGTTTTAATCTAATTAGTTTAAGTGAGCGATTACAACCATGGAAAGACACGCTTCGATAAAAGTTCCACATAGAATGAGTGCTTCGAGAAATTTTGCCTTCGATGTGAAAAATGTGGATTTAACCTCTCGCATTCCTACGGCGCAGCGTGATTATGGATTTATAAAGACAACTAATACAGGTACACCCTTTCCAAAAAAATCAAATCCACTCGATACGCAGATGCTTGTGGATCGATTACGAGATGCCGTATCACGTACAGATCTGGGCGATTCGAATGAAAGTACCAGTTCGAGTTATTCGGGAAACATGACAACATCCAGCGAATCGTCAATTACTCCAAAAGTAGACTTGTCCTTTGAGATGAAGCGAAAATTGTTTCATGAGGGCGAGTTTACTATAACTAGGGGTAAAAAAACAAGTGATATGCATCATCCGACTGTGGATGCCCATGGCCAGCCCAAGGGATCCAAGCGAGACTCTCAGTTGTATGCCCTCAGAGAAATGGAAGATTTCTGTCGCACTATGAATATAAAAATAACCAAAGGATTTGAGACCTAGTTTAAAACAAAATTTTAATTTTAACCCATTTCGTTTAGCTTATATACTTCTCTGTTTACTCTCAATAAAGCACTGGGAACTTTTATTCTTTACATCATAGAAAGAGAGTATTCACTGTGTTGAGACGTGTTTTGTTTCCTCTGATTTTATTTATTTGTTTAATCGTGTTTAACATAGTATTATTTAATATAAAATTAAATTTTTAACAAATAACTCAACCGCTTTGCGTTTAAAGTGTTATCGGTGACTAATTTGTAAAATTAATTACTCTTTGATTTATTATTTTTGCTCACACATTTATTTTCTTTTGTCGTTTTACTTCTTTGTAGACAGTACATTTTGTTTTTGTTTCTGTTCTCCACTTCTTGTAATTCGGCAGTGGTAAGTCGTTTATTACTTTACCTATTTTTTGTTTGTGCTTTGTGTATCTTATATACATTGTGTTTTTGTTGTACATGCTCTCTCAGCTTTGTGCATCTTATATACTTTGTGTTTTTGTTGTAGACGCTCTCTCAATTAATAGTTTTTGTTTGTGTGTTTTACATTTGCACTTACATTTTCTGTTTCGGCTGCTGTAGAGATAAAACTACCGGTTACTTTAATTTTTGTTTTGCTCATTGCTATCTATCCGTCTGTTTGTGAGCAGTACTCTATATTTAAAGAGTCTACCTACTTTTTTAGTCATGTTTGTCTGTTGTGCAAAGAACTGCAAATGTGCATCGGACACCAAACCTGATTTCATTGACTGCTGGTTGTGTGACAATATAATACACGTTAAGTGTGTCGGTTACACAGCTAAAGTCAAAGACCTTATTTCTAATAAATCTGGTCTTAAATGGTGTTGCGATTCTTGTCGTGAAGCTGAACTGACCATTCAAAGGTTCACGAGGCAGACAAGGCTGGGTTTTACTGCCCTACGTAGAGCATTCACCAAATTACATGGAGATTTTCAAGCTCTGGATGATAATTTTAATAAGTTAAAAATATCACCTGAGTTGCCCGAGCCAACGGTAATTTTATTACCATCTTCATCTGGTTCTCTTAAATTGCCATCTCCTATGCTTTGTCCGTTATCACCATCAGCTGCAGTGAATAATACTGATAATTCAGTACAGCTGATGAGTTTTAATTCCCCATCCACTATACCTGACAATAATAACGGGTTTGATTCAACTTCATCTGTTGTCAATAGTGAAACTATTATGCCAAATTGTTCACATTTAGGTAATTCACCCCAAACGGTACAATTACCTACTGAGGCAAATATCTCCGTCAAGCCTCTATCTGTAGTCCCGTACAAAAAACAAATTTTCGTATCTAGGCTTTCCCCAGATACCACTGTTGACGATCTAAATTCATATATTTTATCAAAATTAAAATTGTCCGGTATAAATTGTAAAAACAAGGATATTTCTATTCTTAAATTTAACTTTAAATATGTTAGAGAAATATCATCTTTTAAAATCGGTGTCCCGGCTGATATTTTCAACACAGTGTGTTGCAAAATGTTCTGGCCTAAGGACCTAGTTATTAAAGAATTTGTTTCCCATAATAGAAATCGGCCTCCGATTGTGCTGCCTCAAATTCAAATTCCTAACGGCGTTTCTACTACTATCGCGCCAAAAAACTAACAACGTCCTTTCTTATTTCTTACCAAAATGTTAGAGGTATTAAGTCAAAATTGTCTAAGCTTTATCTAGACAGTTTTTCTTTTGAATCTAATATAATAATTTTCACCGAAACCTGGTTAAAACCTGAAATATCAGACTTATCTGTACTTTGTAGTAGATACACTTGCTTTCGCCAAGACCGTCCTCTTCGCCTTGGTGGTGGCGTACTTATTGCTGTCCGTTCAAATCTTTCATCCAAATTAGTATTCACAGATAGTCCGTCAAATATTGAATTTACAGCAGTAAAAATTAATATTAATAATATTAATTTATATGTAACCTGCTCGTATATTCCTCCTAACTCAGATTCCGAAATTTATTCCAACATTTGTCCGTTATCGGATCTATCTCGTCAGAGTTATCCAGCAATGATTATTTGCTGGCTTTTGGAGATTTCAATCTTCCAAATGTAGACTGGTCACATAATCCTACCTTGCCTAATGTTATGTCACCAGTAGTAGCTAATGAATTCATTGAGTCTCTTTTGGACCTATCAACTTGTCAGGTTAATCCTGTTCGTAATAGTAATGGGCGTTTACTTGACCTGGTTTTTGAATCAGATTCGTCTAATGCTATAGTGAAGCAAACTTGTGCTCTTGTTCTCCCGGAAGATATTTATCATCCAACCCTAAATTTACAATTTGATTTGCCTATGCCTAAAGAATACTTTGCAGATAGCCCAGTAGTTAAATCCAGATGCTTCAAAAAATGCAACTTTGAGAAACTTAATTCTTTACTTTATGAGACTAACTGGTCTCAATTATTCTCTTGTTGCGATATTAATGAGGCCACGTCGATCTTTTATAATATTCTTTTTGATAAATGTGTTTCTTTAGTCTCCCAAAAGAGTTCGAATAGACATCCATGGTTTACTAAAGAATTAGCAACACTTAAAAATGTCAAATCTCGATATAATAAAAGATTTCAGTCGACGAGTAGAATCTCTGATTTCTCTCGTTACCTTATAGCCAAAACAAATTTTGTTTCGTGTAACACGCGTTGTTACAAAGATTATTTATCTTGTTGCCGTTTACAATTCCGGCAAAATCCAAAACAATTTTTTAGCTTTGTTAATTCAAAGCGTAAAGCAATTGTTTTTCCTAACTCGGTTAGTTATGAAGGCATGACAGCAAACTCTGATCAGGCGGCAGCCGATTTATTTGCAGATTTCTTTCAATCTACGTATTCGCTTAGTGGTTTGTCTCGTGATAGTTACTATCCGTACAGACTAAATACATCTAACTGCATTTTTAATACTGTTATCCTCGAAAGTTCGCTATTAAGTGAACTTAATATTATTAACCCAAATTATTCACCTGGGCCCGATGGAGTTCCCGCATGTGTACTCAAATACTGTGCTGGTTCTCTTTGTAAACCTTTATATAAATTATTTGAGTTGTCCGTTAAATCCAGTTCATTTCCGACTGTTTGGAAGGAATCTTATATAATTCCTCTCCATAAGAATGGTTCTAGGTCGGATGTTATGAACTATAGGGGTATATCCAAGTTGTCCGCTATTCCTAAAGTGCTTGAGAAATTGATAACGTCTCAGCTTCAGCACTTTTGTAGTTCGATTATATCACCTAGCCAACATGGTTTTGTAAAAGCACGATCTACAACCACTAACTTACTTGAATTTAGCTCTTCTGTTATCAAAGGATTTCAGAATAAAGTCAGACTGATGTTATTTACACGGATTTCAGTAAGGCTTTTGACTCTGTAAATCACACTCTCTTAATTAATAAGTTAAGTTTGATGGGATTTCCTCAAGACCTTGTAAACTGGATCGACGACTACCTTCGCTCGCGAATACAACGAGTTATTTTTAAATCATCTTTCTCTAAGTCCGTTTATGTTTCGTCCGGAGTCCCCCAGGGCAGTCATCTGGGTCCGTTACTTTTTAACCTTTTTATCAATGATCTTCCACAGATTTTTTCTTATTCTAACATTCTAATGTATGCAGATGATGTGAAATTATATGTCACTTTTAATGACATACAATTTTCTCATCTATTGCAGTCTGACCTAGACTTATTTTTTGACTGGTGTAAATTTAATTTACTTAAATTAAACTGCTCCAAGTGTAAGGTCATGTCATTTTTTCGAGGTACACCTCTTACGCTTAATTACACTCTCGATCAGCTTTCCTTAGACAGGCTAGATAGAGTCATGGATTTAGGAATTCTACTTGACCACAAATTAAATTTCAATGCACATTTTGCATTTACTATAGGTAAGGCTACTCAAACTCTTGGATTCATCAAAAGATGGTCCAAAGAATTTGACGACCCTTACATAACAAAAACACTTTATACTGCAATCGATCCGTCTTGGAATACGGATCTTGTGTATGGTCTCCACAATATTCGGTACATCAAGAAAGAATTGAGTCTGTGCAGAAGCAGTTTCTTCTCTTTGCTCTTCGTGCTTTTAACTGGGCTCCGGGTACGGATCTTCCTTCGTACGCAAGTAGACTATTACTAATTAATCTTCCATCCCTTACTAATCGCCGTATTATGCTTGGAGTTATGTTTCTACACAAATTACTTTTAGGATTAGTAGATTCTAGTGTTTTATTAAGTAATATTAATATTCGAGCTCCTTCTAGATCTATCTATCTTAACACTTGTACCACTAATTACTTATTGCATGTTGATTATAACAAGCTCTACAGAGTTATCAGTACGGAATTACCCTTAGAAACTAACAAAAATTTAATTCTTAACTTTTTAACTAATAATTATTAACATCGTTACTAATACTGATGATCTAATTGGGTTTTCTGGGTTTTCCCAATTCTGTGCAACAAATGTTGGATCATTTTCAATTCAATTTTAATACTCCCAGCTTAAAACTTAAAACTTAAACTTAAAACTTAAATTAAATATCTAAAATTTAAATTTAATTAAATATTGTTTATCTTTAATTTTAATTTTATTTCAATTTTGTACCAAAACTTTTGGTCGACTGCTCATAGTTGACATTAAATAAATAAATAAATAAATAAATAAATAAAATCAGCACTGTGCGATAATTGTGTATGTCAATATCACTTGCAGATATCCTGGGAGTCGACGACACTGGGCTTTTGGTATACAGAGCTTCTGGAGCGTAATGGACAATTTCGTCTTTGGATATCCACGGATCGACCAAAGGTATAGCGTCAACTATCCAAAGCATCATCATCATCAGAAATCCAAAATTTCTGCCCATTTTTTTTTTTATTTTCCGCATTAAAAAAACTTTTTTTAGTCTACCTAATTGCCTAGTATAGATTTTTGTTGATGAACGTCTTTTTTTTCAAACTCTTTGTTAAACTTGGTAACTAAATTAAGGTGTTCTGGATGACTGGCTTCTTTAATTGTCAAGGTTTTCTAACTGCTATGCGTCAGGTACGTATATTTTAAGGTACATAAATATGAAATACTTTTTTGTTTCTATCGCTTCATGTACAGCAGATATTTCTATATCTATATCAAAAACAGAAAAACTCAAAAATAAATAAAAATAATAATAAATATATTTTATTGAAATACTGCTTACCTAAAGTGAGTTTAATTAAATATTTATTAATATTATTAGCAAAAAGTTACCAAACTTGTTATTAAAAACAGTTTTCTCATTAATTTGCTGTATAATTAAATAATTTCGATTTACTTTGTATATGAATCTATATTTATATTTATATTTGCATTTTGAACACATTTCTGAATTTTTTTTAATAAATGCTCGGGGAGACGCATTAATCTCAGAATTCATTCCTTATAACTGTATTATATTAAGTGGTTTGTTGCCATCATCCCAGGAGCTACAAAGTTGTAGTTAATTATCCATATAATTTAAGCTAATTTATATTTTTAGAGATAATCGTAATATGGTAGGTGTATGACATATATATTAATATAGTAAGAAAATGTATATTAATATACACATATCTGCTCATTAGGGTATTCATTATACGTCACGTAGATTTTTTTAGTTTTACTGACAGAAAGTTGCATAATGCATTCCTTGTGTGACAACTTGTCAAGGTATTGGTATGCGTGGAGTGTTCTCAGTTATGTCAGTAACTCAATGTAAATATATATATATAGACTACAGTAGATCAAAAATTATTTGTCGGACTACAAATTGGAAAAGTAATATATACAAATAAAATAAAAAAATTAAATAGATATAAGTATATATTTTTATGCTAATTATATACTCTTTAAAATCAGTATACTATTATTATTATTATAATTTTTATATATATTATTATTATTTGAATTTTTTATGCTTTAGCTACACATTCTGTTTATAGCTATTGATGTACAAACAAAACAATAAAACATTTAAATCTGTATAATTGTTACTAAATCTATAAATCTATAAGTCACATAAATTAACTTTTTAATAAGTAATATATGTGAACTACACCTGATAGTCATTTTATATCTTACATCTTGATATTGATAATCAATATACGTTAAATTATTTACACTCTGTTGTTTCTTACAACCACATCAACATTCTTGGATTGGCTGCTTTGTCAACATTTAAACCAATTTATGGCATCTGTATCAATACTTTCTTGCTGGACAATGCATACGCCACGTGTGTCGTTTGCATCGTTAGGAGGTAACACGAGCGCACAAAGGCTGGGCACTCGACTCGGTCGTGCTACAGAATCAAATAACACGATACAATAAGGAGGATATCACCGAGTATCCCACTGAGGGTGTATACGTGCATGGACTCTTTCTAGAAGGTAAGTGTTGTCTCTGCCACGAAATGCTTTCCCAGTTCCAGCGTCATGACGCACTTTTACATCAGTTCAATTTCCAACCAGTGCAAACTGTAAGTTTTTTCCTCTTCCATTTTCCCATTCCCCTTGAGTATCTCATTTGTATTAGTAAATAACATACATACTGATAAGACCATGCAAGCAACTATGATATATTTCTTTTACTTCTTGTTAGACTTGTTGAACAAAAGGTCATGTTCTTTGTTGACCACACGAATTTTGTGGTTTGTTTTATTTTACTTTGCTGCAAGTATTATACTAGAAGTGTTAAAACAGTCCGTCTCAAGCAGAACTTTGATGTGGTACCTTGCTGATTAGCAGCTAAATTCATTGACATAATACTTATAGGAATATAAACACAAAGGAAGTAGGTTAACAAAAACAGATTTCCTTCAAGTTTTTGTCACTACAATTTGAGCTGGATAAGTCTTAACTTAGATTTAATAATGGGAATGCTTACCATTTTATCTACAATATATAATATTTCAACAATTGCTTAAATTTATAAATAATTTATTTCTTTATGGGATGCGCAGAAATATATTAGACTAGGCTTGCTTAAGTTCACCTGTAGTCTACTGGAATCTTACTAAAGAACTGAAAATCCTAAAAAGCCACAATTATATGATGTTTTGGAGAATTTAAAGGTGCCTTAAGGATAAGCAATTTTATATTTTTTTCTGTTTTGGACTTTTGGTTGCTTTTGGTTTGTCTAATAAACAGGGCAATGTAGCCTTAAGCTGTCTGCAAATAAACATTTTGGCCAAAACATGTATGGGTTCTAGAACACAGAATGTATTCCCCAGGTTCTTGCTGCTTGTTCAACTTTATAGCAGAATCTTATTAACAATACAACAATTAGGGACAAAAAAAAAATACCATGTGAGGCTTTAAACTGTATTTATGCTTTTTTATATTTGCGTTGGATTTACTATAGGCGCATCGCTGGATAGACGCAGTGGCAAGCTAATTGAGTCTAAAATGAAGGTGCTCTATGAACAAATGCCAGTCATTTATATCTATGCCATCAACACCACCGCCGGCAAGGATCCAAAGCTATATGAGTGCCCAATTTATCGCAAACCACAACGCACCGACCTAAAGTACGTGGGTTCCATTGATTTTGAGACCGAATTTAATCCCAAGCACTGGACACTCCGTGGCGTCGCACTCCTCTGTGACATCAAATGAGTACAGAGTACCTCATGTTTATACACATACACAAACACAATGAAGAAGAGGAGTGCTTCTCTATACATATATATTTATATGTATATTTATTTATATATATATGTATATGAAAATTTATTTATATATATATGTATGTATCCAGACCCTGTCGTTGTGTGCTGTCCTGTCAACTGTTGTACGTGCTCTGTACTCATAATGGTCCTGTGATAATTATCGTTCCCTCTGTTATGCCTCTACAAATATCCTTATACTTATACTCTCTTCGTTACACGAGTATCAGCAACTTTTAAATTTGTACGTATGCTTACAATTTCGTGTAATGCGTCAGTGAAACAAGTTTATTAATTATGTCCTAAAGCTATTCGCGATTGTGTTTTTTTGCACATAAGTATATTTATTATTCATTACACACCAAATATTAGCTGTTTGTTCACATTAAGGTCACAAAATTATCTAAAACCGTAAATAAAGATTTAAATATAAATGTCAGAAACCTTATTGACTTTTGATTCAATATTTGAAACATGTTAAGGTAATTGATTAAAAGATATAATTGATTGTATATAGTAATTGCTTTTGAGATTGACACTCAATAAATAAAATAAAACAAAGCGGTTTCCATTGAATGCATTTTCAATATTTTTGATAAATTTTATTTATAGATTTCTTTAAAATAAATACATACGTACACGAATGTAAGCCATGTAATACATATTCAATATTGAACTCCAATCATTTGATTTCATTTTAATTTCGTTAATTCAGCTTTATATATGGGAAAAACGTTTAATATTTACATATACAAAAAAATTAATCTCACCCTTTTCATTTATTTATTTTTTTTTTTTGTTATTTTTTTTTTAATATATACTTTTGCATAAAATTCATTAATTTACATATGAGTTTTGTGTATATAAAGGGTATTTATGTTTTGAAGGTTTAATCCATTCGATCCATTTTTCAACATATTTCCATATAAGTTTCTTTAATTGAGCATCAATATGCATTTAATAGATTTTGTAATATGTAATTTAGCAATATCAATGTAAATACTCCATCTATATTAAAATCGTTAGTCGTACATATATATATATATATATATGTATACATTTAGAACCCAATTTTTGTCTATACATGTTTTATTCACTTATTACTGCCAGTTGTTAGCTACGAAAAAGATAAACAAAATTACAAAGTATTAAAGAAAAATATACAAATTATTTAATTTAAGTTTATAGTAAACAAAAAATTTAAAATTAAAAAAAAAAATTTGCTTTATTATTTCGGTCATAAATTAACAAAACATGCACTTTAAATATGAAATTAAGTTTATTATAATTAAGAATTTCAACTCTTAAACTGATTACTGTTTATATAAATAGCAGCAAGTAAATTGTCTGATTTTTAGTGAATAAACTTAATCAAAGATATTTAAACACTTAACAAATTTAACATATTCATAGGCATAGAAACCAATATCAAATGTGTTGAAAAAGTTTTTTAAAATAATTATAAGAAATAAATAAACCAATACATTTATTGGTAACATTATTAATAGTTGTATTTTGCAATTAAAAATTAATAAAAAATTTAAGACTACACATTTTCATATATATATATATACATATATATATATATATATATATATATATATATATATGTTTCTATCAATCAACATTATTACAGCTATTAAATATATAAATATATTTATATATTTGTTTAAGTTTTTTTTTTGGAATTTCATTTATTTTTTTTTTGCGTTTTTATTTTTTCAGCTTGAAATCTTTTTTCTAGTCAATAAATATAATTTGAGTTTACTCGTTATTACGTAATACCGTAGCATATCCCGAAGCATGGGATCAAGGGAACGTTATTATTTAAAGAGCGTCTGAGAGACAGGTAGCATGAATCGTTACGCATTAATGCATTATTTAGTTAGTTAGTTAGTTAAATGGTTATAGTAATAGCATATAGTTGAACAATACAAATACAAATACAAGTCCAAGTTTCAATACGACTTTAATAGTGAAATCTAGTGTAAGTGTAAGTTTTGAGTGTATTATTTGATATTTAGAGTATCATTTTGAGTTTGATTTTGAGTTTCAGTTTGAGTTTTAGTTTAAGTTTTAGTTTAAGTGTGAGTGCTCATCTAGCAACGGGCTGAGTTTGTTAAATCGGAGGGGTTTCTCTTCACACACCATACTTATGCCTGTCTTATAGCCAGCCATTAGGAACCTTCAATTTTTTGTAACGTTTCTTTCATCTTTAACCTGTCTACTATATATCTGTCTTGCTCTATATATTTGTAAGTGTAAGTGTATATATCTTCCAATTTCTGTATGTGTTTGTTTGTACGTGTATGGATGTATATGTGTTTGTGTCCGAGTGTGTGTATATATATATATATATATTTGTACCTTTTGTTACTTTATATTTAATTAGCATAGTGCGGATTTTTATTCTGAATACGATAAAGTAAGCGCCAAGGCAGTCGACTATTTCCATTAGATGTATTCAAATCGGTTGTCTGCTCGTTTCCAAGATTTAAGTTAAGCTCATCCAGTGAATCATTTTGGTTATCAGCAATGTCAGCATTGTCAGCATCATCGTTAGCATTGTCGTCATCATTGGCATCCACATCTACATTCACATTTACATCGCCAGTTGCGCTTTTCCAGAAAGGTACTGACTTGCGATTATCGTTTTGATGATTTGTTTCATTTGCAATATATTTCTCGTTTTGCTGTCCAAGTCTAAGGGTGACGCCGAGGGCAGCATCGTTCAGGGATTTGGTAGCATCGTTGAACAGCTGTTGTCGTGCTTCTGGTTGTTGTTTTGCTTGCGTTTCAGGTCGCTGCAGAAAATCAAAGAACCGTGATGAACCTGATGAAGATGGTAGATAGGATGGGGATTCCTCAGTTTGTGACCAGTCAAACGTCCACAGTTGGCTAGGGAAATGTTTCTGCTGCAGCTGCTCTCGACGCAGCTGTTCTAGGTACTTCTCCCGCTGCTCTTCTCCCTGTTCTTGCTCCTGCTTCTCCTGATGATGATGAGGATGATAATGATGGTAGGGACTTCTGGTCCATGATGTTGGCTCAACAAATACACGTTTACCCACATTCTTTAGTATGGCTCGATTCAATTCAACCTGTGCAAAGCGTATACAAAGCATAAGTGCAGCTGTTAGCATTAAACAATTAAAGTTCATAGGATGTTACTTATATTACTTCCAGGCAACGCAATTCTCTTATAGTCTCCTCAAATTCATTAGGCTCCGAAAATCTTAACAAAACACAATTTTAGCATAAAATGTCAAACATTCAATTTCCACATTTTAAATTGTCATTTCCACTTTCATTTCGCATTTCTTGATTGCATTTTCAACTCACAATTTGTCTCATTTATCAAAAGAAAAGTGAATACTTTTTTTCAAATACTTCAAATGCAAAATAAACCTGAGTATTAAAACTTCATTTGTTTTGTTTGATCTAAAAATATATATATAACTTATCACATATATTCAAAATAAAACCTAGCATATAACTGTAACAAATCAAAAAATAAATCTATAAACCAAAATTCTGACATATATTCTATTCAGTTCTTACTATTATTCACGAAATTGCAATCCGTACATTTATTAACAAGATTTTAATGACTAAATAAACTACCAATAAACGAACAAATTTTAGTTAGTAAATTACATAAAATTAACTAAGCAAACTAGTAAGATTTTAACAACTATAACTGCTGTTTTAAAGTGAACTAAATTTGCCTGACTTCTTTTCAATCATATTTATCAACAGCGAAACCCTTTTAAGTAAAGATGCTTTATATGAAGGACGAGTAAATTTCCTGAGATTAAATAGGGTAATCTTTGTAGCAATAGTTAAAAAAACGATTTTAAAATCTCCTTCCAAAGTTTGATATATGAAAGCTATGGTTTAAAAAAGCCTTGAAAAAGGAAAGGTCCTACGGTGCTGATTTTACCTGATATCACTTCTTTGTATTACAACTATCTGATTGAAAGTTGTTAGTTATTCGATATTTTAAAAGGTAAATAATCTTTTAGTTTAGGCCACGTCAATAACTCAGTGCTAAATCTTTTGTATATTTAACAAACTCAATTATTTAAAATCATCCAAGGGTTACACTTATGTCCTTTCATAAATTTGCATTCATACAGCAATTTAACGAATCCTTTCGACAAATCAATACATTGAATTGACATACGTAAATGGAGCGTACATTTTGTGGTACCCACATCTATCTATGAACATTGGTTAAAGGGCAGGGTCATTATTCGAGAGGCAGGCACCCAAGGGCCAAATCGTTTGAATTCCTTGCATTAAATCGTTTGATTTTTTTCTTTTTTTTTTTTTGCTTCATACTGGTGACGCCGTGGGGTGCACCAACATTTTGGTAACCAAATAAATTTCGTTTTGTTGCCATGTCGAAATATTTGTATTACGCATATGTTTACCTTGTTGTCTATATGATGCTAAGCCTTTGGTTTCCTTTAACATACCTCCAGCCTTTCAATCTTTTTTATACCCTATATATTCTGCACAAGTATTGAAGGCTTATACAAATAGTTGTTTGTTAAACTGTTTTTAAATTATCGATACTAAATACTACAATAGAAAAAATACTAATTATTTGAAGTTTCTATAATATTTGTCCTTATGCGCATTTTTATTTTTTACATAGGGTATTTCGCCATCAAGCAGTCTTAATGGATGTTTTATCTTGTTTCTATCATCCTTTGATATCTACCTGTGTGTGTTATTTACAATTTTAACATGAGCGTTTGTCAATACCACGAGATGAGATATTCCTTTAGGGGCATAGTCTGACAAATTGTAAACGTAAATCACCAAATGGCCTTGCCTTTGCCCCTGCCCTTGCCCCTACCACTGCCCAGGCCCCTCCACCAAGTCCTGACCATGCACCCTCATGATAAGAATTAGTAACTACATATATTTATTGTTCTTTTATTCTGTGGAAAGCGGAAAAGTTTGCAATTTAAAAGATTTTTTAAAATCTATTTTTTATTTGCAGCTCTAATTTTGATTACCAATTTTTAATTTTCCATTTACATTTTTCATAAGCTACGGCGAAGTACAGTTATAACTTTAACTGCAGGTTGCGTGTAGCTTGTAGCCTGTAAGGATGAAATTTTATTTGAAATTTTTTGTACTTATTTTTGTTTAGTTTTGTCGTTTTTTTTTTTTGTTTTGTTTTACTTTGTTTATTTTCTTTTATCTTAGGGACTGAACAAAAAAGTTTTCTTTTCTTCATTTACGCTTATTAAAATACCAAGTGGACAATGCGGTTGCCACTCACTCACCTGTCTGGTGTTCTCCTTCATCTGCCTACGCGCAATTTCCAAGAGAAGTCGCTGCCGCAGCACATCCAACGGATTGACAATGGACAACGACGGTTTATTCCGTTTCGACAATGGATACTCATCCTACAAAGAAACACATTTTCCATGCATTCGTTTAAAACTTTAACTGATATGAAATATAAATATAATTAAAAAATTTTTTATGTTTCAAACTGTTTAAGTTCATAAAACACAATTTAAAATTGCATCAGTGGTCAATAGATTTTTAGAAACTTTGATCAAAGATTTCATGAATAAATTAAAATTATATTTTAATTTCAAAAATCATATAATAAAAAAAAAACATTAAAATTATTAAAATTATTATAATTTTATTTTTTTTTTCAAATTCAGTATCCATGACGGATAAGACTTCATGACTAATTAAAAGATAGCTATAATTATGTTGTTCTATTTGGGCACGTGTATATACAGAAGTATTTTAAATTTATAATAAACGGCACAATTGCTTCTGATAAGAATGTGTGTAAACACAATTTTACCATTCTAGACTATTTAATTCCAAAGAGATTGTGGACATGGAAACACTCACCAGTAATACTTTTTCAATACAATATTGTTAACAGTATGAAATCGAAAACTTACAAACAAAGTAAGTTCTTGAAGAGTGTTTTTTTTATTTATTTATTAACCTATCTATTTAGAGAAAGTAACTTTTGAGTTATAATTGAAATACAATAAAAAATTGAAGTGGTGCTAAACGAAGTAATTGAAGCAACTTGTTAAAGTTCAAGTCCCAGCTGGGCAAATATGTGTTAATTCTGGTCTTTGAAAGCTTTAAGCCTGTGCTTCAATTCTATTGTAAATAAAAAAACAAGTAAGAAGTCTGTAGTCGAGTGTACCCGACTACGAGAGCCCCTTTGCCTACATATACAGCCATACACACACATACTCATACATACACACAGTTCTGCACGTACTTAGCCATTGCGCGCACCTTTTAGCCCCCCACGCTCCATAGCGCGGTACTTAATGTTGTATAATTTCCGTGTTTTTGTTGTTCAATTTTAACGAAATTCATAACGTAGATGAAAAATGATCTACTTAATATGTGTGCGAAAAAAAAAATGTACCTTATAATCGATTTTTTCAAATTGCGGTGGTCAGGGGAGGAAATTCGAAAATCTAAAACTAACTCCTATAGCGTACGAACATAACAAATCAACGTTCCAAATTTCGTTGCTCTAGCTCTTACTTTGCGCGCACTACTATACCCCCCGGGGCCCATAACGCCACTTTTGATTATGTATAACTTCCGAGATTTTTGATCAATCTTAGCCAGATTCACAACATGATGTGTGCCAAAAATAAATTTGATCGGTTGAAAATTGTGCTTAATAATCGTTCTTTTTGAATTGCGGGGGTCAGGGGAGGAAATTCAAAAATCAAAAACAAACTCGTATAACCTACGAACATAACGAATCTAGATTTAAAGTTTGCTTGCTCCAGCTCTTATAGTCTCTGAGAAACAGGCGTTCATACAGACGGACAGACGGACAGGGCTAGATGAACTCGTCTTGTCGTCCTGATTCAGAATATATATACTTTATGGGGTCTCCGATGATTATTTCTATGTGTTACATACTTTTCGATTTTTTACATTTCCAATAGCTCCGCTTTGCTTCTTTTTTACAAAAAGGCAAGGGGCTAAAAATTTTTTTTTTCTTATTGCTAACAAAACAAAAGAGTTTTTAGTGCGAATAATGTTAATATGTATGACATAAATTATAAATTATATATTTATTCATTGAAAGTTTTAGGAATTCGTATATCGTATCATATTTAACATGAAATCACAACTTAATCTTCACAACTGAGAATGTCAAACAAATACGCAAAGTGGTTTTCAGGTATGAGTATATTAATTTTACTCATGTTGCCAATCAATCTATCAACCAATTAGTTATCACGCCAATAGTTGCTATTCTGATAAGATAATACTAAATGGCCAGATTGTTTAGTACTCGTAGGCTAATGGTAATCGATTGCAACGCCCTCTCTTTCTGCTTCTCTCTGTTTATATCTTCAAATATAAAGGGCCCGCAAGACTGAGCTCCGATTAGTATACATCGATCAGCTACACAATGAAGTCCCTATCCTTTGCACTAATCACGATTTTATTTACAGTGGTAGCTGCTATGCCTAACGGCATTGGTTGGCGCCGAAACTTTAATAACTTGGACAAAGCTATACAGAACGGTGGCTGGAACGGTCGTATAGCAGCGTGGAACGATTTATTTATAGACGGGACCACACAGGTTCCAGAGAAGTCAACATCTGACACTCCCGAAGACACTACTCAGGTTCCGGAAGAATCTACAACCGAAACTTCAGAGCACCCAACTCAGGTTACTGAAGAATTCACAACTGAAACACTAGACGAGACCACTCAGGTTCCAGAGGAGTCAACAACTGAGGCACCAGAAGATACAACTCAGGTTTCAGAAGAATCTACAACCGTTGTTTCAGTGCACCCAACTCAGGTTACTGAAGAATTCACAACTGAAACACCAGAAGAGACCACTCAGGTGCCAGAGAAGTCAACAACTGAGGCAACAGAAGACACTACTCAGGTGTCGGAAGAATCTACAACCGAATCTTCAGAGCACCCAACTCAGGTTACTGAAGAATTCACAACTGAAACACCATACGAGACCACTCAGGTTCCAGAGGAGTCAACATCTGACACTCCCGAAGACACTACTCAGGTGTCGGAAGAATCTACAACCGAATCTTCAGATCACCCAACTCAGGTTACTGAAGAATTCACAACTGAAACACCAGAAGAAACCACTCAGGTTCCAGAGGAGTCAACAACTGAGTCACCAGAAGACACAACTCAGGTGTCGGAAGAATCTACAACCGAATCTTCAGAGCACCCAACTCAGGTTACTGAAGAATTCACAACTGAAACACCAGAAGAGACCACTGAGGTTCCAGAGGAGTCAACATCTGACACTCCCGAAGACACTACTCAGGTGTCGGAAGAATCTACAACCGAATCTTCAGATCACCCAACTCAAGTTACTGAAGAATTCACAGCTGAAACACCAGAAGAGACCACTCAGGTTCCAGAGGAGTCAACAACTGAGGCACCAGAAGACACAACTCAGGTTCCGGAAGAATCTACAACCGTTGTTTCAGTGCACCCAACTCAGGTTCCGGAAGAATCTACAACCCATACTTTAGAGCACCCAACTCAGGTTACTGAAGAATTCACAACTGAAACACCAGAAGAGACCACTCAGGTTCCGGAAGAATATACAACCGTCGTTTCAGTGCACCCAACTCAGGTTACTGAAGAATTCACAACCAAATCACCAGACAAGACCACTCAGGTTCCAGAGGAGTCAACAACTGAGGCACCAGAAGATACAACTCAGGTTCCGGAAGAATCTACAACCGTTGTTTCAGTGCACCCAACTCAGGTTACTGAAAAATTCATAACTGAAACACCAGACGAGACCACTCAGGTTCCAGAGGAGTCAACAACTGAGGCACCAGAAGACACAACTCAGGTTCCAGAAGAATCTACAACCGTTGTTTCAGTGCACCCAACTCAGGTTACTGAAGAATACACAACTGTAACACCAAGGGAGATTACTCAAGTTGCAGAGGACTCCACAACTACTGCTTGTGAATAGACAACCTCGGAATCGGTTACAACTGAAGGTCCAGTAGAGACAACTAAGGTTTCAGCAGAGTTCACAACGGTCGAATGAGCCTTTGCTTAACCCCGGTATTAGTATGTTCTCTACGATGCCCAAACAGCTCTACGACTATTCGGCATATTCTCAAAAATTTGTTTTATTATTTAGATAGATAGAATGACAAATTGTAATATATTACCGAAATTGATATTAGAAAATTTATAAGTAATCGAATTAACATTACTTTTAACTGTGCTTTACACATAATTTTTGAAATGTCAAATTATTAATTATTATTAAAAAAGAAAAGTATTTAACGCGAAACATTGATAACAGTTAGGTTGAATTATGGGAAAGCACATTTAAAAATATATTGGTATGTGTAGATTTTGATATTTAAGTTTATCAATCCTTATCAAGTTCCGACATCAGTTCCGACATCAGTTCCGACATCAGCTCCGACAAATGTTGAAAACCATTTAGTAAGGTATATAATCTATTTATGAGTAACGTGTTAGTATTAAGAACTAAAAAGATGAAATTAAATTAAATGGTATTCTAAAAAATTCAACTTATTTTTTCGGGGATAACCACCATTATATCGGTGAAAAACTATTGTGGTTTCTAAATAAAAACTAATTAAAGTACTTATTATAGACATCCTTTGAAATACCCTAATTAAGATAATACTGAACTTGGAACTTGTAACAAATGAATTTGAAATGGGAACCTCAAACAATATCTTGCAATTCATAACGGGTCGGAATTTATCATAATGGAAGATAACACCACATCCATATATTAAACAAATCTGGCCTATAGTTGTTGACAGTAGAGATGAGAATTAATTTTCTGACTAACTAATGGCTCACCGCCCATACCACAAATACACAGCATTAACTTCTTTAACGACCAATCAATAAGAGTAACTTTTATTAATGAATTTTTTCCACTTTCAATTGTCGCATGCAACTCTTCGTTATCACAGTTATGACCAGTAATAGATATGGCTCGATTGCATTGGGTTTCAGCCTGCGTAGTAATATTGCAAAATATTATTACAGTGAGTTGTTTATAATTTTCACTATCTAACTGAAACAAGTAAGAAGTCTGTAGTCGAGTGTACCCGACTATGAGAGCCCCTTTGCCTACATATACAGCCATACACACACATACTCATACATACACACAGTTCTGCACGTACTTGGCCATTGCGCGCGCCTTTTAGCCCCCCACGCTCTATAGCGCGGTACTTATTGTTGTATAACTTCCGTGTTTTTCGTTCAATTTTAACGAAACTCACAACGTAGATGAAGAATGGTCTACCTAATATGTGTGCGGAAAAGAAATCTTATCGGTTAAAAATTGTACCTTATAATCGTTTTTTTCGATTTGCGGTGGTCAGGGGAGGAAATTGAAAAATCAAAAACAAACTTGTATAGCGTACGAACATAACAAATCTACGTTCCAAATTTCGTTGCTCTAGCTCTTATTTTGCGCGCACTACTATACCCCCCCGGGGCCCATAACGCCACATTTGATGATCTATAACTTCCGAGATTTTTAATCAATCTTACCCAGACTTACAACATCGATCAAGAATGGTCTAATTATGATGTGTACCAAAAATAAATTTGATCGGCTGAAAATTGTGCTTAATAATCGTTTTTTTCGATTTGCGGGGGTCAGGGGAGGAAATTCAAAAATCAAAAACAAACTCGTATAACCTACGAACATAACGAATCTAGATTTCAAGTTTGGTTGCTCCAGGTCTTATAGTCTCTGAGAAACAGGCGTTCATACAGACGGACAGACAGACAGACGGACAGGGCTAGATGAACTCGTCTTGTCGTCCTGATTCAGAATATATATACTTTATGGGGTCTCCGATGATTATTTCTATGTGTTACATACTTTTGGATTTTGCACATTTCCAATAGCTCCGCTTTGCTTCTTTTTTACAAAAAGGCAAAGGGGCTAAAAACACTACGAATGGTTTGTATGCTATTCATACTTGACCAATTTAATGATGGTTAATTGATCACACGACAAAAGAGAGATTGATTTGATTATAAATGCTAATAAACTAAACTTAATTTAAGCTTTATTGTATTAAACAACCTATTCATAAGTAAACTCTGATATTTAGATGGAAAGTAAGGAATACCAACAGCAGATTCTACTTATTAGCTCTGTACAGAAATTCTTTGGCTCGATTTCATTTCAAATTGTTATAAATTAGTTTATTTTTTCCATAAGGAAAACTTCATGCATAAGTTTTCATTTTGCTTAACGAAACTAAAAACTTTTACCCCTTCTTTAAATACTTTGTGAGCTGTTTGTTGTGAGTTTGGTACATTAAGCGCTTACTTCCACAAAATATAAGTTAAATCACAGCTCGAAGCTTCTACGTGAAGTCAATAAATCTGCATTAAAAAATTCTTAAATATCTGATTTCTTACCCAAACTAAAATTATCAATATAAAGTTGGTTATGTGTCTCTGATTTATCTGTATAAGTTCGATTTATATTTTTAATACTAAGAAAAACTGAAACCATAATGAAAAGTATATAATTAAGCCGTATTGTTTTTCCACAAATTTATTTATTAGTGCAAATCTATTAACAAGGTTTGAGTCATGTTTAGCCCCTTTGCCTTTTTGTAAAAAAAGAGCAAAGCGGAGCTATTGGAAATGTGCAAAATCCAAAAGTATGTAACACATAGAAATAATCATCGGAGACCCCATAAAGTATATATATTCTGAATCAGGACGACAAGACGAGTTCATCTAGCCCTGTCCGTCTGTCTGTCTGTCCGTCTGTCCGTCTGTCCGTCTGACCGTCTGTCCGTCTGTCCGTCTGTATGAACGCCTGTTTCTCAGAGACTATAAGAGCTAGAGCAACCAAACTTGAAATCTAGATTCGTTATGTTCGTAGGTTATACGAGTTTGTTTTTGATTTTTGAATTTCCTCCCCTGACCCCCGCAAATCGAAAAAAACGATTATTAAGCACAATTTTCAACCGATCAAATTTATTTTTGGTACACATCATAATTAGACCATTCTTGATCGATGTTGTAAGTCTGGGAAAGATTGATCAAAAATCTCGGAAGTTATAGATCATCAAAAGTGGCGTTATGGGCCCCGGGGGGGTATAGTAGTGCGCGCAAAATAAGAGCTAGAGCAACGAAATTTGGAACGTAGATTTGTTATGTTTGTACGCTATACAAGTTTGTTTTTGATTTTTCAATTTCCTCCCCTGACCCCCGCAAATCGAAAAAAACGATTATAAGGTACAATTTTTAACCGTTAAGATTTCTTTTCCGCACACATATTAAGTAGACCATTCTTCATCTACGTTGTGAGTTTCGTTAAAATTGAACGAAAAACACGGAAGTTATACAACAATAAGTACCGCGCTATAGAGCGTGGGGGGCTAAAAGGCGCGCGCAATGGCTAAGTTCGTGCAGAACTGTGTGTATGTATGAGTATGTGTGTGTATGGCTGTATATGTAGGCAAAGGGGCTCTCGTAGTCGGGTACACTCGACTACAGACTTCTTACTTGTTTTCTTCTACATATGTAGCCATAGTTTTCTTCAGTCTATGAATTTACGATAAGATAAGTCTTAAATATCAATTCTTCTCGGTAACTAAAGATCTAAGTGTTCTTTTAGAAATCAAGATTATTTTTATTGGAATTCTTACTACATATTTACAGTATAGTGATTACAAGTTCTTTATTATCTCTTTTCTGGGAATCTCAGTAGCCTTTTGTGTTATGTTGTGCACTACAGAGAACTTTGATAAGAGTTAGCAAATAATGATAGAAGTATTCAATAAATGGCTAATTGGATATCACATTATACATACATATAGAATGTCTTCGAGGTAGAAAATGATATTGCTTGTTTTAATTGTCAATACAAATAAGAATAAAGAAATTAAATTCGTTTTTTTATTGGCAAAGGTAAATAAAAGTAATTTTGGAAATAGAAAATAAAAATACTTTATGAAAATATACTTTAAGCAGAGTTTATAATTTTAAAAAATTAGGAATGTTTTTCTGACATTTGTTATTATTGTTATAATAGAGATTCTTTATTATCAGAAATTATTATCAATCTATATGTTATAAAATAAATAGTTAAACTGTGAACAGTAAGGTTTATATGTAGAACTTTATTTCTAGTTATTTATCATCATTGAAAAATCCTTCTTATATAAAGTTATCATTAACTGAAAGGTAGACCACAGTTTGCCAACAAATTAATTAATAATAATAAAGTAAGTAATTAATAGTAATAAAGTAATTACAATTGAATTTAAAAAGAAGGGAAAAATAACTGTAGAAATAAAATGTATAATAAAATAAATAAAGAATGTATGAATAATGACTGCCAGTAGTTCTTTGGTCTCTGTCAAACAGTTGGGAAATAGGGAAACGGATAATGAAATATGAGCTGGAAAAACTGTCACAAAAATGAGCGACAACTGTTGCAAACTACAAGTGCAACAATAAAAAAATGAAAAAAATAAAAACAGAAGAGATGAAGTCAGTGAGTGATAGATGGACTTACACACCTGTATAGTCTGTCCATCCAGATAGTAAAGAGGATATCCGTTGGCAAAGCCCCCGCCACCAGCTGCTGCTGCTGCTGCTGTTTCAACCCCTGTTCCTGTTGCAGCACCACGTTGTGCCGTATACACAAGCCTTGTGGCGCTGAGTAAAGTCAATAACACCGGGCAAAACCACGCTGTGGCTTTCATCATTCTGCAATTGTAAAAAAAAAATAAATTAAAATATGAATTGCATGGAAAAATCAACGAATACATGAATCGGACGATTAACTGTACTACATACGGTACAAATTGCATAAAGTTATACAGAAATTGAATTTTATCACAGAAATAATTGCAGTCGTGACCATTATTTTTACCATAAACTTAAGTATATAACCATAACAAAATATTATATTACACTATTATATACTTAAGTTTTTATTTCTATGTGCCTATGTAACATATTTAAATATATCGCTTATGGAAATTATTAGAACAATTAAGAACAACCCATGATTAACTTGATTATAATATTTCTGATTTAATTTACTATTCAATTTTGTTATTAGATTAAAGTATAAATATAAATGGTCCATCCAAGAAATCGAAAGTTTAATCTTAATATTTATTCCTCTACCTTTCAGGAATTATCTGAGTTTTTAGCCCCTTTGCCTTTTTGTAAAACAAGTAAGAAGTCTGTAGTCGAGTGTACCCGACTACGAGAGCCCGTTTGCCTACATATACAGCCATACACACACATACTCATACATACACACAGTTCTGCACGTACTTGGCCATTGCGCGCGCCTTTTAGCCCCCCACGCTCTATAGCGCGGTACTTATTGTTGTATAACTTCCGTGTTTTTCGTTCAATTTTAACGAAACTCACAACGTAGATGAAGAATGGTCTACCTAATATGTGTGCGGAAAATAAATCTTATCGGTTAAAAATTGTACCTTATAATCGTTTATTTCGATTTGCGGGGGTCAGGGGAGGAAATTGAAAAATCAAAAACAAACTTGTACAGCGTACGAACATAACAAATCTACGTTCCAAATTTCGTTGCTCTAGCAACGAAAAAAACGATTATTAAGCACAATTTTCAACCGATCAAATTTATTTTTGGCACACATCATAATTAGATCCATGTTGTGATTCTGGGTAAGATTGATCTAAAACTCGGAAGTTATAGATCATCAAATGTCATCAAATGATCATCATCCCTGACCCCCGCAATTTGAAAAAATCGATTTTCAGATACAATTTTTAACCGATCAAATTTCTTTTCCGCACACATATTAAGTAGACCATTCTTCATCTACGTTGTGAATTTCGTTAAAATTAAACAATAAACACGGAAGTTATACAACATTAAGTACCGCGATATAGAGCGTGGGGGGTTAAAAGGTGCGCGCAATGGCTAAGTACGTGCAGAACTGTGTGTATGTATGAGTATGTGTGTTTATGGCTGTATATGTAGGCAAAGGGGCTCTCGTAGTCGGGTACACTCGACTACAGACTTCTTACTTGTTTTTTATTGTAAATAACTCTTGGATAATAGATTTAACTGGTATTTAAATTTAATTATAAATAAAATTAAAAACAAAATACTTTTATTTAAGTTTTCTAACAAAAATTTGTAAATTTTACATTTATTAGAATCCAAAATTGTACTTTCTGGCATATTCCTAATTTTCTTTTTAAGTCATTTAATGAGAATAGAATAACACAGATACGCTTAAAATGAATTTCGATTTAGTTATACTTCATACAATAAAAAAACAAGCAAAGACACATACACACAGTTCAACACGCACTTAAAGCCATTGAACGAGCCTATTAGGTCCCCCCTCACGATCCATAAAACGATACTTAATGTTGAATAACTTCAGTGCATTCCATTCAATTTTAACGAATCTCACAATATAGATTAAGAATGCTATAATTATTATGTGTGCAAAATAAAATTCGATCTGTTGAAAGTTGTGCTTATTAATCGTTTTTTTTCGTATTGCGAGAGTATGGGAAGAAATTCAAAAATTAAACATAAACTCGTATAGCGTACGAAAATGAGGAATCAACGTTTTAAAATTGGATCTTATAGTCTCTGAGAAACATGCGTTCATACAGACGTACAGATGGTCAGACGGACATCGACTCAGCTAGACGTTTATGGGGTCTCACATGATTATTTCGACCTGTTACATTCTTTTCGATTTTGCCTAAATTCATTAGCTCCCTTTTGGTCTTTTTTAAAGGCAATGGGGATAAAAATTTATGAAATACGTGGAGTATTTGTTATTCTTTGAGTTTTTTATGCAGCTTGCAAAATTGATGTGATGACAGTGAGACGAATGAATTACGCAAGCTCTTGGCTTCATGAAATGCTTTTATAATTTATGGGTCATGCACATGCATGACCTCTTCCTAACTCACGCTTTTCTACCTCATACCATTCATAAGAGTGTAAGACTTCCTCAATGGACTTTAGAAACGACTTACCCAGCCACAACGGAACATAAAGGTAATATGTGGAAATAACATAATGGCGAGACCTGACAACATTTCACACGATGAGATGAGGAACTATTGAGCTACTAAAACTACAACAACTTTAATGTATGACCAACTGAGAGTGCTGAGACGGCTAAGCATGCTGGTAAAATGAGCTATCGTTTATCTAACAGCCGACTAACTAAACGAAAGGATTTGTCTATGGTCACGAAATCATTTGAGTAAAGCCACTCGTTTATTCAGGCGTTTTTAGTATTTTGTGGCGATAAAATAGGTGGAAACACAACGTAAAGGACAATTGGCTATTATTCTGGCGCAAAATGGGCTTACAATTTCCATTTGATGTTGGTTGCTTGGCTGATACTATTCAGGATTCAGATTCAAAACCCAAAAAGCAGGCAGACAGTTGTCTTCCTGAAATTTTCTTAGCCGTCAAGTTTCCTATGAAATGCGTGAGCTTTCCTATTTGCTCAGTCAATTCTAGCTATGGAAATGGACTTTTTTTCAGCCAATAGCTGCTTCACTTCCTTCACTTTATGCCTTATGCATGTGATTGTTTCCTTCTATTTTTGATTTCATACATTGATTAGTTTTCATCCTATATTTTATCAAATCAGAGCTGTGATTGAAGTACTTGCAATTTATGTGAACTTTAGTATCTATATTTTCATATTTATTCACGAATAATGCTGTAACTGTATAATGATGAGAAAAGTGTATATTTTAATTTAAATGTTTATCATATTATAATATGCATTGAATTAACAATATGATGTTTTTGTTGTTAATAAACGCAGACAGGCGGTAGACAAATACTTTTCCTTAAAAAAAAAACCAAGAAAAGCTAAGGCGATTATTAACTCACTTGAAGATGCTTAAATTTTCATAATATTAATTTTATTAGATTAGTTTCGTAGTATCACATTATGGATATTATATGAGATTCTTTTCATTCTCGCACGCTTAAAATATTTCCACCATCCCAATTCACTTTGTTCTATGAGTCTTAAATCTGATGTTTTATAAGAATCTTAAAAAAAACATTTTTCTTTTATCTTCTTCATTCAGTAATAATGGAACATTAAGTTTTGCATTAAGAAGTAACATATAATATATTTAGCTTGACTAAGAGGCACTCTACATTTCTACATTATGAAATACTTTTGCCTTAAATTATAAATTTAAGTTAAATTATAGGAATCTATAGTCCCTAGTCGTATATAATTTATGTTCCAGTTAAAATATTATTAAATTAGTGCTTATTATTATTAAATGTATATCTCTGTATAGTATATTGGTATAGTTATTACTAAATGGTAGAGAGTCAAGCTACCAATTCCAGATATCTTTTTTTTTGTAAGAAATATGTTTAGTTATTATAAGTTATAAGTATATCTTATTACCCATAACCGCTGAGCTCCATTTAGTCTGAGCTGTCAGCGCAGTCATGTGTGTTAAGTGCAAATCTCAAAATGTTTAACTATTGGGATGCTTCTGAGATACTTATATGTATACATACTTATGTTAGTGACTGTTAGTGTTAAAATGTTAATGGCATCTGTCATAGCCGTATTTATGTCATTTCATGTAACAGGATTTGAAATGTCTAACAAAATTGTATATATTGAAATATTGACAGTAGTATAACAGTATAACAGTTGGCTTGTCCATGTGACACTTCTCGCCATTAGATAAAATATGAATATTTAGACAGTTAACTAATAGAAAACCAATTATTGATACTGCCTCAATATTCAAATCAAAGACTCTTTAATTGCAACAGATAGAAAAAAAAACAAGTAAGAAATCTGTAGTCGAGTGTACCCGACTAGGAGAGCCCCTTTGCCTACATATACAGCCATACACACACATACTCATACATACACACAGTTCTGCACGTACTTAGCCATTGCGCGCACCTTTTAGCCCCCACGCTCTATAGCGCGGTACTTTATGTTGTATAACTTCCGTGTTTATTATTCAATTCTAACGAAATTCACAACGTAGATGAACAATGGTCTACTTAATATGTGTGCGAAATATCGGTTAAAAATTGTACCTTAAAATCGATTTTTTCAAATTGCGGGGGTCAGGGGAGGAAATTGAAAAATTGAAAACAATCTCGTATAGCGTACGAACATAACAAATCTACGTTCCAATTTCATTGCTCTAGCTCTTATTTTGCGCGCACTACTATACCCCCCCGGGGCCCATAACGCCACTTTTGATGATGTATAACTTCCGAGATTTTTGATCAATCTTACCCAGATTCACAACATCGATCAAGAATGGTCTAATAATGATGTGTACCAAAAATAAATTTGATCGGTTGAAAATTGTGCTTAATAATCGTTTTTTTCGATTTACAAACTCGTATAACCTACGAACATAACGAATCTAGATTTCAAGTTTGGTTGCTCTAGCTCCTACAGTCTCTGAGAAACAGGCGTTCATACAGACGGACAGACGGACAGACAGACAGACGGACAGGGGCTAGATGTCGTCCTGATTCAGAATATATATACTTTATGGGGTCTCCGATGATTATTTCTATGTGTTACATACTTTTGGATTTTGTACATTTCCAATAGCTCCGCTTTGCTTCTTTTTACAAAAAGGCAAAGGGGCTAATTACCGTATTTAAAGTTGAATGCTAAACATTTCTATGTATTTTGCTGCACTAAATAGGGCTTTTCACATTTTGTAAGGTAATAAAATCTGACACCCTTCCCCTAACTGCTCAGTGGGACATTGTGATAGCCACAGGCGATTTGACTAGCATTTCATTTAAAATCATCATCTTTTATCTCTTAGCTATCTCCAGAGCTAAAGCAAAATACAGAGAAAATCAAAACGATAATATACAAAAAACAAAAATGAAACCCGAAAAAGCATATAATAAAATAGGGAATAAAATAAAAAACTCAATGTCTATTTACATTAAACACATATGCAAATAACAAAACGAAAAGCTCAGCAAAGTTTTGTTGGATAAAGGACAACTTGATTTGCCAGATGATGCACGCCAAAGAAACGCATAACGAATGAACGAATAAACGAGTGAAGGAGTGAAGGAATGAATAAATAAATGAATGAATGTTTTCACTACTGCTGAATGTTGTGTTTCAATCGCACATAAACCGTTTATCAGTATTTATTTCCCACTCTCAACAATTTTGCAGTTATTTTAAGCATAAAGTCGCATTACATTAGAGTCGAAAGAATCTTTTTGTGTATCCTTTTAAATGTAAGTTAACTTTAACCAGATCAATTTTGATTTAGGAAGACATAAAAAAACTTGATATAAATTAATTTTAACAAAGAAAAGTTTTCGATTACCTTAGATTTAGTCTTTCAAAGTAACATTCTTAAGCACTTCAGTCTGCACAAGCAGAAGGAGCTTCTAAACAATGTGAAAATTGCATAAGAGAAAAATTAATTAGCTGAGAAATGCTTTGCAACTCTTTATAAAGTTTTTCGAATATTTTGAATTTTGTATTCAAATTGAAATTGAAATTTTGGTGTAACTGTATCATTATTTCCTTATATATATTGTAAGTACTAGTTCACAATTAAAAACATACCAAATATTTTTAAGAATTATACTTACTTTACACTTTAAGCTCAACGAGAGACTACTTGTTAATAAAGTTAATTGGCAAACATTAAGGGAACTGGTTAACCTTGTTTAGCGAATCTGCCTCTATTTATTTACTTAAAAACCTAATTAATTTACCTTAAAATCAGGGCAAGCTGTCTTTTCAGGTCTAATGGATAATGTTGTAGAAGGATTAGTTTAAATATAAATAAGGATAATTAGTAACTGAATTTAAATGTATATTATTAGTTGTCTTCTTAATATGCTAATTAATAACTAACTTAATAGATTAAGACTTACCAGTTATAAGTCGATATAAACAAATCCACAAAAAAACAAATTTTAAGCTTGAATAAAATCGGTCACGTTTTAACGTTTTCTTTTCTTTCAAATAATTTCTCACATAAAAAGGAAACACGTTATCAGTCGGCAATTATCCAGAAAGTATTTCTTTTGATCTTAACTCGGGAAAATATTTATGATTTTTAAGATTTCGTTTTGGCTGTTATATTAGCCAAAGTTTTTATGTGTTCACGCGCGCGACGGCAATCAAACGAAATTGGTACGAAAAATTTGCATCTTTTATTTGGGATTTCATCAAAATTGCCAATCGCCAATCGCCAATCACTCAAATTTAAATATTTGCAATTTATTTTAAGGAATATTAAAATGCACTTTCAGTTATTAATTTTTATATATTTTAATTTTATTTCAGATTTGATTCGGCCTTTAGAGACCTTTCCTAGCTGCTTTTCTTTGTAGAACTGTTATCCTCCTGGCTGTTTGTTGTGTCCGAACGCAACAGGCTGACAACGAGCATGGAACTCAGGGCTCGAAATGGAGTACGCTTGTTTTTATATCGCAAGGCAAAAACGAAGTTCAAACACGAAGCTGTAGCGTCAACGACAGCCATAACGACAACGGCAACGACAAGGACTACGACAGGACATGGACGTGGACGTGGATGTGGGCGAAGCCAACAATGTTAACAAACGATGCGCCACGCGACTTGTTATGAATGAAACCATCCGGCACGCACCTCTCGTGGGGGGCTCCACATGTTGCCCGCTTTACCAAAGAGATACAAGCAAAAGCTGCTGCTGTTGTTTGATTTCAAATTGCCAACCGCCCCAACATTTGTTGCAGCAACATTATTGCTATTGTATCAAACATTCTTCAGCGTATGTTGTTGTTGTAATTATTGAACTCAATTAATTTTTAATGGCTTTCATTTGCACATTAATCGTTTATTTAACATCTAGTCAAAGGGTTTCGGTTGTATATATCAAATTTGACATGAAACATGACCTTCTGACCCTACTGTTAATAGCTTTCGTCAGCTGTGACGCTGATCAGCATTCAGGTGTGAAATTGCATGCCATTTATCATTCTTCTATTAACATGTACAATGGAGGAAAAAAAAAACAAATTAAAAGTCTGATAGTATTCTACAGACAGAGAGACCCTCTATAATTATACATATTCTAGCCAATCTGTGCAGATAAATTGTAATTATAATTTACATTTTTGGAACTACTACAAAATTTGTATATCCGTAAGTATATATTTCAATAAAACTCTCTTTATTTTTAGATAGGGAAAGAAACCATTAATTTGAACCATAGTTTTTGAGTTTTATCAGTTTTATTGACATTGAATTGACACAATGGTTCCACTCGTTCCTGGCTGATTTAACCTTTTGTTCAAATTAATTATCAAAGTGCCGACGCAACAGTGTTGCCACCCAACATGCTCTTAGTTTATGGTGTTACCTGTTGCTCGACGATTTTGACATGCGTTTTAATCGCTGTCAATGCGTGCCCAAGTGTAATTAAAGACGTGGGCCGAGTACGACCATCAGGCACATCCAGAAATCAGATTCTACCTGCTCTTGGTCCCACTCCTGCCGCTGTTGTTATCCTTTGTTTATGTTGGCCATTTTCCTTGCGGCTGATTGAAATCTGTCAAAAACTTGCTGACGTTTCTGTGTGTTGCTGGGCATCAGATGCTCATCAACATACAACATACAACGCCTCCAACTTGTGTGTGTGTGTGGTAGTTGATTTATTGTTGTAATCTTATATCATAAAACCCGAAAGATATACAAAGTTATCTATAATTGAGTTCAAAGAACTTACTCACTCGCTCCAACTAATGACTTCAATTACCATAAATAAAACAAAACCTAATTTAAAATACATTTTATCATTTATTCTGTTGCTTAAATTATATAATGAGTATTGTTATTAGTTTGTACTTTTATCAATTGTAACAAATTATTCCTTTTCTTTATCAAACATAAACCTACTAGATTCTCCTAGACAATGTTTTTTTTGACATTTATCATCAAAGATTTGATTATTAATTCTAGAAAGTACAAAGTAGATTAATATAATAAAGCATAATAAAATGAAATATAGATTTTGTCCATTGTAATTATCCTCATCGATTATTAGATATCGAATGTAAGACATTAAATCATTGTATTTAAAATTAACTTTACAATTAAAATTGCAAATTGCTTACATTTATATAAGTATATATATATATAAATATATGTGCGTATATAAACTTTTATAGACATGTATCTGTCTTTATGCATTTATATTATTATAATATAATGACCCATCATTAACACTGCATTTAATCTTAAGCACTTAATCAGTAAGAGATAAACTCATTAGCACATTGATTAAAATCACGACAAAGTTCAATTTTGACACACTCTGGCTGACTCTCAATATCTCAATCTGTCCATCTGTCAATCTGTTAATCTTTCAAACTGTCAACCTCTCTATTTGACAATCTGGTAGTCTGAGAAAGCTTTTGTTTGATTTGCGTAATAAGTCAATAGAGACCGTTGCTTAATTGCGCATCGTCAATTTGACAAGAGTCTAAACGTTAAGCGGCACTTGAATCAATTATAAATGTTGTTGGCCTCCAGGACTGCAGGACTGAAAGACTGTTCCGACGCAAATCCTGTATAAACGCATAATGTCAAGAAACCTCTTTACCGCAATCTTCACAGCTGGTGTCGATAAAGCAAACCAATTATTAATTTATGACACTGCTTCCAGTTGCCTTCTTACGAGTAAATTTGGTCTAATTTAATGGTTTACCTATCTGTAGAACTAGTATGTCGGATAGTATGAGCGCACAGATTAATTAAATAAGTGAAATCAATTTAATCTTCATTTTCATTTCTTTTCTATTTATTTTGTTATCATTTTTTTTGATTATGCGTAAACACAGCCTTAATAACCGCGTAAATTAACCTATTACACGTACTCAGTGTCTAAGAAATTCTAATATAATTCTAATAAATACACAATACTATAAATAAGCAAACTAGTGCAAGGTATTCGTTTCGTCAGATGATGAACGACCAATGCATTGCTAGGTATATGTAGACACAACTTACCTGTCTAAAGCATTACAATTAATAAAATAAAATTATTTTATTTTACCCTACGAAGGAAGATCCCTCCAGAAATACGGTACTCAACAATACGGTACTTGCTCAGGCTAATCATGGGATACCTCGGCCTGACTCTGGATAGGAGGCTAACCGTGTGGTGGTATGGCATTCAAATTAGGGGCTTTCTGCAAAGTCCCATCGATAACACATCCAACTCTAATAGAACAATACTTTGCGGCTCATCACTGACTGTTCCTGGTTTGTTCGCAACTCAACTCTGCACCGAGATCTGCGGCTGGAGGACATATGCCATATCAGTCGGATCACAGATAGACTGAGAATTCATGCTAACAGCTTGGCGCGTAGCCTACAATTAATACCTATAAGACGGCTCAGAAGACACAACTTTATTTAGCTCAACTCAGAATATATATTTCTTTATAGTAAGATAAATATATTGTAACAGTTCAATGGGAACCGATTCCTAAAATGATATAAATAAAAGAAAAATAAATAAATTAGTTTCATAAATATTCCTACACTAAAAAGAATTACCTTTCAGGTGAGCTTATTAGATACATATTTCCACCGACATACATTTAAATTAATCTAAATTAGTTTAAAAATTGACCTAGAGTATATTATTTATTTATATGAACCAGTTCCCAATGATTTATAACTAGCTTATTACACCACACTGATAGCTAGGTCGAGCTGGTGAGCTATGATCGGAGCTCTTTACTTATGTGTCTACAAGCCCAGAATTCTATTGAAGAGCTGGAAATTTAGTTTAGAAATCAAACCTACATTATATAATGAATTGTTGAAATCCATTTGAACCAGTTATTGAATCAATGTTTGAACTTTTAGGTAAATTGAAAGATGTCAGTAAGGGGTCGAGTGTTAATTCTTTCTCTCGCTAATCCGGAGAGATTAACAGATGCTTAAGTTAACATAAAGAATATAGCCACAACAGTCAATTGGACCCACCATTTCGATTCACCAAACCGTAATATTTGTAATATTGTCTTATTAAGTAAAATAAATTCAAAATTACAAAGAAATTACATTATTTTGTTTCAATGTATGGAAAAATAGTTACAGCACAGAAGAAGTTCATATAAAAAATACTTTATAATAATAATAATAAAATTACAAGAGGGCGTAAGTCTTGGCTATGGCTCTTTTAAAAAGATTTATTTATTTTTCTCTATTTTACTGAAATAGCAACAGATTTACAACTAACAACAAATAAGTTAAACAGGCAACAAAATTTTCCACCATTTCGCAAAGCAGAAAGCGATCAAAAAGTTTGTTAAAGTAAAGTGAAATATTTAATCTAACAAAAAGTAAGATAGAAAGTTTTCCGCTTGGACAGCAATTATAATATGGCCATAATAAATTTTTGGAATAAACTGCTATCAGTGTGCTACTGCTGGGCATTACAACTGGCTCTAACTTTTGCTTAACAAAATACTGTCTATATTGGTTTGGTGTAAGTTAAATAGTCAGAAAGGTAAACGAATGCAATTTATTGTCTTTTGATGGTTCAATGCTTATTAAGTCAGCTAAAAAGCCGCATGAAATTCACACGTTTTTGTGATTTTAATGCATCGAAGGGGATATGGAATATGGAAACCAACGCTAGTACAAAACTGATGAATAGATTTCATTTAAAAAGAATATCCAAAAAACAAAAAAACTTCGTGACTAGTTAGAAAATTGATTTTATTACTTAAATTTTTTAGGTTGATTTGATGAGTGTAGTGATTAAGAGAGCATGCACAGCGACGCATCAAACTAAACATTGCTACGAGGCAAAGCATTTGTCAGTGCTGGTGCCTGTGACCAGTACAAATTTGATTTATGAGCGGGATGTGAAATATGCAGAAATGAGCCGAAGAAATCAATAATTGGATGCTGGAAGGAGATTTGGGTGACATGGGAGTGCACAGCGGGTTATATGCCAATTTTGCTGCGCCTAATTGCATTACTTAAGTAATTCATGTTGAGCGTGGAAATTAATAGCGTGCACTGAATTTCTTTATGAAAAGAAAGTAAACAAAAACTAGGTCATATATGATAAAAACCCTTAGACTGCCAGCTAAATAAAAAGAACAGGACTTTAGGGTTTTGGACTTAAAATAATGATAACAGTCTGCAATATAAAAGATATTAGTGATTAACATTGTAGTTAGATTTATCCTGTAATTAAAAAAAATGGTAGATGGCGCTGATTATGTTTATTTCGTTATGCTATAAAAACGTTATAATCATAGATGGCGCTTAAAGCGCTAGATTTGAAATATAACTCTGCCATAACAAAAGAAGCAAATTTGAATTTTAAATATGTATAAAATAACTTTTATTAAAAACATTTAGGCGTTTATAACTCTTAAGAAACTTTATAATATGTTATATATAAACTTATAATGTGCAATTCAATTTCTTAGTTCACACCATATCCAACTGGTAAGAAAAACTAGAAATGTTTATAATGAAGTAGTAGCATGTACATATAATTCATGTTCATGCTGGTGTGGCAGCATCAAATGTAGATGGCGCTATTTCGATGTAAAGTTGGCTTTCTTCGATATATGAGCGAGCGAATTGCTATATTGAACCAAATTAATCTTCTTGTTTGCGATAAAAGCTAAAATATTGTTCCAAAACCAACAAAACAAACGAAATGAATTTGTGATGCATATATAATTAAATAAGAAACACAAGCTTTCTTTAAAATTGTACCGATATTTAAATAATTTATCGATTATTAGTTGATAGATGCAAAGACAAAATAAACCTCCACACATATACAGGGAATTAGCTACTATTATATAAAAAAGTTATTATTAATTACATTATCAACATATCATTTAATAGCATGGCAGTCTATATTGCATCTATGAAGTGCTGGTACGGCATACCTGCGATGTGTCACAATTATTTATATAAATGTTAATCATTTCTACATTGCTATCATCACTAGAAAAACAAATATGGCGGAACGCAAAAGCAAAGAAAAATAAAAAAAACTAACTAATTCGCAATTGCAAGCATCATTTAATCACGTATAATACAGCACTGCTTGAATTTGAATTAAAAACACTAATTCATTTGTATTAATATATATCTGTGATTGTGCTGTAATGTAACTTGCATAGCCAACAAAAATACAAATTGTTATTACGTGACCTCGAGAACGCCGCTAAACTTCAGTTCAGAGAATTTTATTTGTAATTCTAAGGTGTAGTTTTTGCTTGTCAAATGAACATTGAATCTGCAATTTCACCTCTACTATTAAATGCGTCAATGAAATGCCTAACTAATATATAGTAAACGACTATACAGAAAAAAATCAACACAATATTACAAAAACAAAACAAAAATGTCTGGCGGTCGTGATAGCAGCGCAAACGCCAGCAGCGGTAGCAATGGGAATAGCGCTGCTAACTCTACAACTCCGACGACTCAGCAAAGAGCTCGAGGGCGACCAGCAAAGCGTGCAACCTGCACATGGTGCGGCGAGGGGAAATATCCGCTGCAATACGTCCTTCCAACTCAGACAGGTAAAAAGGAGTTTTGCTCGGAAAAATGCATCGCCGAGTTTCGTAAAGCATACAGCAAAGGGGCGTGCTCGCAGTGCGATAACGTTATACGTGAGGGAGCCCCAAATAAGGAATTCTGTTCCATGTTGTGTATGAATAAGCATCAGAAGAAGAACGGATCTACTCGGCAGCACAGCACAGGCAGTACTGGCGCAAGCGGCACCACAGAAAGTGATCGTAAATTGCTAAACAGTGGTGCACCGGCGCCGACAGGACCCTTTCAGTATGAGAGTTTTCATGTATTTGACTGGGATGCTTACTTGGAGGTGCGTATATAGTTGCTAATTTAAAAATGTGGTTTTAAATATAGTGGGTTTTTTTTTTAATTTGTAGGAAAGCGGTAGCGATGCAGCGCCAGCTGAATGCTTTAAGCAGGCTTTAAATCCTCCAAATAACGACTTTAAGATTGGCATGAAACTAGAAGCTCTAGATCCTCGAAACGTAACGTCCACATGTATTGCAACTGTGGTGGGTGTCCTTGGTTCACGTTTAAGATTGCGTCTTGATGGAAGCGATTCTCAAAATGACTTCTGGCGTTTGGTTGATTCGACGGAAATTCATGCAATTGGTCACTGCGAGAAAAACAACGGCATGTTGCAACCACCGCTAGGCTTTCGCATGAATGCGTCCAGTTGGCCAGGATATCTATGCAAGATACTTAACAATGCAATGGTTGCGCCGGAAGAAATATTTCAGCCAGAACCGCCAACACCGGCGGAAAATCTGTTCAAAGTTGGCCAGAAGTTAGAAGCTGTAGATAAAAAGAATCCTCAACTGATTTGCTGTGCAACAGTGGATGCTATTAAGGATGATCAAATTCATGTCACTTTTGATGGTTGGCGTGGAGCTTTTGACTACTGGTGCAATTATCGCTCGCGAGATATCTTTCCAGCTGGCTGGTGTGCGCGCAGCTGCCATCCCATGCAGCCGCCTGGCCATAAATCGCGTATGGATTCCAGTGGCGGCAAACAGCGTTGCACGCGTCCCAAATATACTGTTGTTGCCGAGACAGATGCGATGGTGCCAGCCTCTCCGGTGACGGCACATTTTCATAATAACTGTAAGGGCGGTCCATTCATTAACAGCTCCAAGTTGCCTTCTATGGTGACTGGGCCTACACACCAAACACTGGCTAAACTCTGCCTGCAAGAAGTTCTGGCAGCTAGTTCGGATACACAGCAACTCTCTAAACTGCTTTTTGCCCTCGACGGTGATGTACATATTGTGACGGCTGCCGGAAAGAACTTTACGGTAAAATTTAAATTACAGAAATTTAACTGATTCTTAATTAATGAATTAATCAAATTTTTTAATGCTAGGTAAAAATACCCTCGCCTTTACGTATGAAGGATGACGACAGTTTAGCGCAGTTTATTGAAACGTTATGCACCACATGCAGAGCATGTGCAAATCTTATATCACTGGTCCCGGAGACCGAGGATTGCAAGAAATGCGCGCATAGTCGCAAACGTCATATGCTGCAGACATCGACACCTCCGTCGTCGCCTGTGCTTGCAGAAAAACGTTCACGTCAGTCAAAATCTGCGACCCCCACTCCAATATCCCCGGCGGAAAAACCACTAACTATCAAACAAGAGGTTGGCGTCAAACAACAACAAACGGCGCAACAGCAATTAGCAACCAAAGCGCAAACGGATGTCACAAAAGAGGCACTAAGCCACAATAACAACTACAACAACAATAACAATAATACAAATAATAATAATAATAATAACAACAGCAACAACAACACTAGTAACAGTAAAGAAAAGAGTTCCAAAGTGAACATTAAAACAGAGCCTAACGGAGTAACGGCCATAACTACATCAATAGGTACAGCACAGCCACAGCTTCAAAGTCAAGCACAAGCGCTGCGAAAAGTGCGTTTCCAGCATCACAGTAACAACAAAATCATCACTAACAGCGTTAACAACAATGGTCCGTGCAATCAGCAAGCCCACAGTAACAACTCAAGCTCTTCTGGCAGTAAAGATAACAACAGCAGCAACAGCAATAGCAGTACTAGTAGCAGCTCTTCATCTTCAAATTCATCGAGCAGCAGCAGCAGCAGTAGTCTAGCAGGTGGTACAGCAAACACATGCGCAATTGGCAAATATCTAGCGCCGTTGGTAGCTGAGGTGCATCCGGAACAAGTAATGACCAAGCTGGCGAACAATAATTATAAGTCACCAACGACATTATCGTCAAGCGCCTTTTTCCCCTCGTCAGTATCAACGCCGTACACCGCCTCACAGTCGTCATGTCCTGCAGCACCAGCGGCAAGCGCCGCTAAAGCAGTTACAGCACCAGTTGCTACCGCAGCGTCGTCCAGCTATGCGGGTACAGCTTTCTCAGCACCTCTTAATACACCTACATCAGCATCCCTTTCGCACTTGCGAGCGCAACCTATCGATTGGTCAATTGAAGAAGTGATCCAGTATATTGAGAGTAATGACAACTCCTTGGCCGTACACGGCGATCTTTTTAGAAAACACGTGAGTACTCATTAAAATACTAGTTATTTTTTTTTACTGATCTCTCTATATTAACTCTGCAAATGTAGGAAATCGATGGAAAAGCTTTATTGTTACTCAATTCAGAAATGATGATGAAATATATGGGCCTTAAACTTGGACCAGCCTTAAAAATATGCAATCTAGTAAATAAGGTAAACGGGCGACGAAATAATTTGGCTTTGTAAATGGATTAGGAATAGATATAAAAACAGAATGGGTAAAAACAAAAAAGGCACAAGGGTTTAATCTAACAGATATCCCCGCCATATGCAGAAGTGTTAACAAATTAGTACCTCCTTTTAAAAGTAATACGAATACGAATACAAATAACAAAACAAACAAAAAAAAAAACAATAGATGAACGGACACCTGTATAATATGTGGCATTAAGATTATTTCAGCCACTTTTCAATAACTTTAATTTTACTCAAAACCGATTAATTTACACAAATTTATGACATATGCAAGATACAAAGAAGAAAATGTACGGCAAAGATCAATAGAAATGCAAATACATACGTATAATATTTATTACGCATATACACAAAAACAAAAAAAAAAAAATATATATATATATATATATATATATATATATAACCTTGAAAATAATGTAAATATACTTTTGTAACTATACATATAGTTACATATATATATATATATATATATATATATATATATATATATATATATATATATATATATATATATATATAATTTATATATACATATATGTTTTGCGTTTCTTTAACTTTAACTATTACAATGTTTGCATAATTTTAGCAATTTAATATTAGAAATGATAAAACATCAACAAAGAGAAAACTAAAAATCATCTGTTTAATTATAATTATAGTAACATAGTTTGCATAAAAAAACAAAATGCAAAATTTAAAAAAAATTAAACACCAAGGCAACTGAATGTAATCTAAAACTCTCAAAACGGCCTCTGGCAGCTTTGTAAAACAAAAAAAAAATTACATAAAAACACACCAGACTCCAAACTATTCGCAGCACACACACACAAACACACAGTTAACTGTGCATATTTTGATAGACACACATGTATGCAATATTTATCACTATATATACAAAAACTCTCATATACATATGTACACAACTTTAAATATATTTATATATTTAGATATATTTAGAATAATAATTATCGTTTTGTTAAAATTCTGACACACACATATATATATATAAAAGCAATAGAATATAACTGGAACTAAGATCCATTTCAACGCTCACCAAGGAGAAAATTATTAGATCGGTGTAGGAATTTATTCTTATACGAAATGAGTCTCTTTCCAATTAAAATCAATTTCTCATATAAATTGCACTCATTAAAAGTCGCGTATAAAGAGCGGTACATTATACGATATACAGATTCATTTCGGAAGAACACAGGTAAACTAAAAACACATTTCATGTAATCATAAAACTAGTCGCAAATAAATCTATGTTTGGAGAAAAAAAATGAATAACCCAAATAAATATTAAAATCTTTGGCTCATATTTAAGAGAAAATCAAAATAAAAAAGAAGTATAGAAAATTACAAGACATATGAGTAAAATTACTATTTAAAATGAAAAAGGATCTAAAATACATTGGAATACACTAACACTAATAAATATATTCTCGAAATTAAATTAATCTCTCTCACATGCACACACACACACATACACACCCATTCAAACTCGTACAGACATACCAACACTCATACTTAGACTCACACGCTAGTTCAAATACACAAAAATATTATAAAATATTCATTTTGTTTTGCCATTAACATTAAATCGGTTTAAGTGATTAGATATTTAATTCATTTGATGTTATATATGTATAGAGAAAAAAAATAACAACATTGTATCAGACAATTGAAACCTGAATAAAGCAAAATAAATACATATACACTTATATATATATATATATATATATATATATATATATTATATATATATATAAAGAGTATATATGTAGTTACATGTAACTACATATTCCATTATCAATTAACCATAATATTCTTTAATATATATTACAAGTCTTAGAACTTAAATAGTGGCCCTTAAACATTTTCGATTTTAATAGACTTTATCTAGATTTTTCCTTACATAAAACACCCTCTATACAATACAATATATATATATATTGCAATACTTTCCAGAGCAGTGGAAATTGGTTATCATATCCACGATTCCAAAGCCAGAAAGAAATCCTGCGTCCCACAGACCGATCAGCCTTCTTTTTTCAATCTGAAAGGAATCGCCACATTTATTGAAACCAAACAAAGAATTCTTGATCACCAGTTTGGATTTCGTTCAGGAAACAGCACCACGGAGCAACTGCATCGATTAGTTCACCAAATCCTCCAATCATATGAGAACAATGTATACTGTAACGCTTTGTTCTTAGATGTCAAAGAAGCATTTGACCGCGTTTGGCACCTGGGACTTCTAGAAAAAATCAAGAATGCACTGGCGGCGCCTAACTTCTTGCTCTTAAAGTCATATCTCTTCAATAGGAAATTTGTAGTGCGTTTCCACACAGCAATATCTGCAAGATATGATGCAAAAGCGGGTGTACCTTAAGGAAGTCTATTGGCGACATTGCTCTACTCCTTATTCACCTCGGATGTGCCTCAGGCCAACATTGAGCTAGGTATTCAACCAGGTATGATGCTGGCTACGTATGCGTCACGTACAGGGTGAAATGCGAATATGAAGCTGCAGATGCCATACAAGAGTATGCAGCATCGTTGTGAGAATGGGCAAGAATGTTGTTGGAATGTTGCCATTAACAGGGAAAAATGTGCGAATGTATGCTTCACACTCAAAAGAAGTACACCGCCAGCAATAATACTAGATGAAGCGCATGTCCAGCAGACAAACAAAGTGAGGTATCTAGGGATCATCCAGGACAGGGGCTATGTTTTGCAGCTCATATCAGAGTACTAAAAACGAGGACTAGGGCCGCTGTGGGAAAATACTATTGGCTACTGGGTCCAAAAAGCAAGTTATCTCTTAGCAACAAAGTAACAATCTATAGGCAAATAATTGCACCAATTTGGATTTATGGCTGTCAAATCTGAGGGCTTGCCTTAGTGGTTAGCCGGTGTGCCGAATTGGGCTGAAGTTTGTAATAAAGGACACAAAGAGGTGTTTGTTGACCTCGTATTCCTTAAATAAATAAATAAAAAAAATATATATTTATATTGTTTTAATTTCTATTAAATTTTTAAAATATTTAATTAAGTTTTATACTAAAATCCATAACTTAATTGAACTAAGCCATACATAAAAGACAAGCGCCTTTCCCCAATGATGTTTCCGTTCACTTGTAAGTTCCTTAATTTAGTTCCTAAATGCAAATAATGTTATTTTATTTAATTTAGTTATTGTTATACCTTTAGCTTTTTTGGTCCAAGTTACTTTCTCCTACTTGTTATATTTGCCAATTGCGATTATCCACTCGTCCTATCTTTAGCACCTTTGCTATTTGAAACAAGTAAGAAATCTTTGCGCCCGCTTTTAAGACTCTCTCCGTCTACAGCGTGATACTCAATGTTGACCGAATTTTCTATTCAATCTTAACGAAATTCACAGCATAGATCAGGAATGATCTAATTATTATGTGTGCTAAGGCTAATTATTTAAATCCTTTTTAACCCCTTTGCCTTTTTTGTAAAAAAAGAGCAAAGCGGAGCTATTGGAAATGTGCAAAATCCAAAAGTATGTAACACATAGAAATAATCATCGGAGACCCCATAAAGTATATATATTCTGAATCAGTACGACAAGACGAGTTCATCTAGCCCTGTCCGTCTGTCTGTCTGTCCGTCTGTCCGTCTGTATAAACGCCTGTTTCTCAGAAGCTGGAGCAACCAAACTTGAAATCTAGATTCGTTATGTTCGTAAGCTATACGAGTTTATTTTAGATTTTCAAATTTCATTCCCTGACCCCCGCAATTCGAAAAAAAAACGATTATTAAGCACAATTTTCAGCCGATCAAATTTATTTTTGGTACACATCATAATTAGACCATTCTTGATCGATGTTGTGAATATGGGTAAGATCGATCAAAAATCTCGGAAGTTATACATCATCAAAAGTGGTATTATGGGCCCCGGGGGGGTATAGTAGTGCGCGCAAAATAAGAGCTAGAGCCACGAAATTTGGAATGTAGATTTTTTAAGTTTGTACACTATACGAGTTTGTTTTAGATTTTCGAATTTCCTCCCCTGACCCCCGCAAATCGAAAAAATCGATTATAAGACACAATTTTCAACCGATCAAATTTTCTTTTTCGCACACATTAATATGTAGACCATTTCTCATCTACGTTGTGAATTTCGTCAAAATTGAACAATAGACACGGAAGTTATACAACATTAAGTACCGCGCTATAGAGCGTGGGGGGCTAAAAGGTGCGCGGCTAAGTACGTGCAGAAATGTGTGTATGTATGAGTATGTGTGTGTATAGCTGTATATGTAGGCAAAGGGGCTCTCGTAATTGGGTACACTCGACTACAGACTTCTTACTTGTTAATATTTTAAAGGGTGTTAAAATGCTTTGTTCTTGTTATGATTAGGAATTGAAGAATCCAAGTTAATATTATTTTGTTTAAGCATTTCAATATATATGTTTTCGACCTATTTGACCTGAAGGGTTTGGATAAATCTGATCTTGTCATGTCATTGGTTTCCACGTTTGTCGTTATACCCATCAGAAAAGAAAAGCCTTTAAAACTATTTCCAATGAGATCCCTCTCAACTCTTGCCACGGCATTCAGAATTTGCGGTAACCCAGACAAGTTACCGGTTGCAACAAAGTATTGGATTTCGATTTTATTTAAATGCTCATCGTTCAATTTATAGACATCAAATAGCATTTTTAGCCCCTTTGCCTTTTTGTAAAAAAAGAGCAAAGCGGAGCTATTGGAAATGTGCAAATCGAAAAGTATGTAACACATAGAAATAATCAATCGGAGACCCCATAAAGTATATATATTCTGAATCAGGACGACAAGACGAGTTCATCTAGCCCTGTACGTCTGTCTGTCTGTCTGTCTGTCTGTCCGTCTGTCCGTCTGTATGAACGCCTGTTTCTCAGAGACTATAAGAGCTAGAGCAACCAAACTTGAAATCTAGATTCGTTATGTTCGTAGGTTATACGAGTTTGTTTTTGATTTTTGAATTCTCGGAAGTTATACATCATCAAAAGTGGCATTATGGCCCCGGGGGGGTATAGTAGTGCGCGCAAAATAAGAGCTAGAGCAACGAAATTTGGAACGTAGATTTGTTATGTTTGTACACTATACGAATTTGTTTTAGATTTTCGATTTTCCTCCCCTGACCCCCGCAAAACGAAAAAATCGATTATAAGACACAATTTTCAACCGATCAAATTTCTTTTTCGCACACATATCTTCATCTACGTTGTGAATTTCGTTAAAATTGAACAATAAATACAAAATTTATACAACATAAAGTACCGCGCTATGGAGCGTGGCAAAGGGGCTCTCGTAGTCGGGTACACTCGACTACAGACTTCTTACTTGTTTTTACATACGAATAGCAAAGCTTTTTGAACTTTCATGAATTTGATTTGTATAAAAGAGAGACAAATAAATTGGATTTTGTTTTGCTATGGAAATTATTTTGCATTTTATATATTCATGGCAGCTGCTCTTTTCAGGTTGCGACCATATAGTGTAGTATAGCAGGAACTTTATTCTTCCTTTTTTTTTAATCACGTGGATAACTAAGCCAAACTGAACCCTTGTGGGTAAACTTAATGAAGCTGCTTTGTTAGTTCGCTCAATGGCGGACAACCAAAATCCACAATGAACAATTGGAGGAGTCTAGACGTGGGAGTTGGATTGGATTGAAAGTGGCCGGTGGGCGATGACCGGTTACGTGCAACAATCCTTTTCTGCTTGAACCCTCGATGTCAGCTGTATCAATATTGTTACAGTTCATTTTGTTTACCCTCTACAAATACAGCATTTTATGCAGTTCTCGAAGCAGCATCTCATCCGGGCTGTTTACCCCGTATACCATCCTGTACGAGTGGTTGTGGCAATTGATGTGGAGAACGCTATAGCATTGGCATTTGCAAAACGGAATCTGATGGTTTTTATTTCTTTTTATTTTTTGTTGTGGACAAACTTCATTGAACTTTTACTTAGCATACCTCATTCAAAACAAGTTCAATGTAAAACTTCCATAGGCAAACTTAAAGGAACTTATTAGCCCCTTTGCCTTTTTGTAAAAAAGAAGGAAAGCGGAGCTATTGGAAATGTGCAAAATCCAAAAGTATGTAACACATAGAAATAATCATCGGAGACCCCATAAAGTATATATATTCTGAATCAGGACGGCAAGACGAGTTCATCTAGCCCTGTCCGTCTGTCTGTCTGTCCGTATGTCCGTCTGTATGAACGCCTGTTTCTCAGAGACTATAAGAGCTAGAGCAACCAAACTTGAAATCTAGATTCGTTATGTTCGTAGGTTATACGAGTTTGTTTTGGATTTTTGAATTGCCTCCCCTGACCCCCGCAAATCGAAAAAAACGATTATCAAGCACAATTTTTAACCGATCAAATTTATTTTTGGTACACATAATTATAAGACCATTCTTGATCGATGTTGTGAATATGGGTAAGATCGATCAAAAATCTCGGAAGTTATACATCATCAAAAGTGGCATTATGGCCCCGGTGGGGGGGGGGGTATAGTAGTGCGCGCAAAAAAAGAGCTAGAGCAACGAAATTTGGAACGTAGATTTGTTATGTTCGTACACTATACGAATTTGTTTTAGATTTTCGATTTTCCTCCCCTGACCCCCGCAAATCGAAAAAGCCGATTATAAGACATAATTTTCAACCGATCAAATTTCTTTTTCGCACACATATCTTCATCTACGTTGTGAATTTCGTTAAAATTGAACAATAAACACGGAAGTTATACAACATTAAGTACAGCGCTATGGAGCGTGGGAGGCTAAAAGGTGCGCGCAATGGCTTAGTACGTGCAGAACTGTGTGTATGCATGAGTATGTGTGTGTATGGCTGTATATGTAGGCAAAGGGGCTCTCGTAGTCGGGTACACTCGACTACAGACTTCTTACTTGTTTTGATTTATAATTTATGACAGCAGTAACTCAAAGAAAAACCAAGTAATAGATTTATAAGCTTATTAATTTCTATGCTTTTAAAAGTCTTTAGAAAACTCTTAAATTAAAACAAATTTATACTTGCGAGTGCAATAGCAACATCTGATTATATACAAAAATATTTTGTGGCTTTGAATTATTATTTTGATAAATTAATGAAAGGAACATCAAGAATATAATATTGCTACTAATAAAGCTATGTTTATTTTAAATCTATGGTATCCTATAGTGAAACTAGAGAGAAAATCTGCATCTGGATCTCGATGCAGTAACTTGGACTTTGACTTAGTTGAAATCGGACAAATACGAATGAAAATTTTGCGCGTGAAGCCGTGTGAAAGTTGTTTCTGCTGCCGACGCAGTCATAAATAAATAAAATTTAGCTTATACTATAGTGTGTATGTGTTTGTGTATGTATGTGTGTAGATGGCTGTGTGTGGCACACAATTTTGTGAAATTTTCTTCTTTCTTCTTGTGCTTCCATAAAACTTTTAAATGAATTACTAAAGTCGACAGTTGGCTTCTTCTAAGCGGTTTGTTATTTCTTTTTCATATATTGTAAGCGATATTCGCACTCTTAGTTATTAACCTACTATAAGTGTAATACTATAATTAAATAAACAAATTAATATTTCTTCCAACAGAAATTTATATTACTGACTTATTTCTTTAATAAATATAAATAAAATATCCAAATGAAACCCATATAAATCAACCATTGTACATAGATGTAAGTGTAGTTACTATTCGTTACTAAAAACTTTGGTTTTTCATACATATTTTTTTTATTTCATTTTTTCGTTTTGTGGCAGCAAACTTGGCAAGATTTACGTTTGTAATTTGTTAAAAAAAAACGAGAAAGGCCAAAAAAGGGAGCAACACATCAACTGCAACACGTTGCGTGTAGAAAAGTCAAGGGAGCAAACCATAACGAGGACAAAGAATTGTGTCAGTAATTGTCAACCTATTAATTTATGAAACTAATGCAGAACTCTCAGATTGCAGGCATTACATGATATCATTAGGTCACCATAAAGAGTATATACAAAATACATAATATAACTATATCGCTAAAGTAAATCTTTGTATTTGAGTATTAAAACAATGGGCCCATAATAATACTATTCTATACTATACAACAGTGACAAGCATTTATGAACACTATAAACTTGAATCGCTTACTATATATAATATATAAGCAAACTGTATAGAATAATGGCTAGAATAGGGATATGGGCGGTAACGTAGACTTTCTAAAATATAAAAAGCCAATTAATCGGCATCTTCTTTAGTTTTTCCAAGGTTAAATCAGTGAGGGATAATTCAATTCTTATATCTTTATCTATTGTTACCTTGTAGGACAAGGTATTTATATCACCTTCTCTATCATCTTACCTATCCCTATTTATGAAAATAAATATGTACCTGTTGTTAGAGATACTTTTTTCTACAAATTAAATTCATTCCAAATTAAACGAACTATAATGAGTATAAGCAAATTTCATGTATAGGATAACTTAATATTTCTGGTTTATTTTTTGGCTGTGTTTCATTTGTAAATGATATAAAAACTTTTATAGTTAGATAACTTGGCCAAGAGTCCTCGGCATCCTTTTGCATCCCTGTGCATCCTTGTGCATTCCTGTGCAGAACATTCTTAACCAACTGAAACTAATTGCAGTATTTTTGCTCTGACATTCAGCTTGGTTGCTCGCATGTGTCACTTCTCCTCCTAGTTGGCACGGATATGCATAAATATATAACTAAATACAAGTGTAATTATATACACGTAAAAAGTATAAGGTTTTAAGTGCTTACCTCATTCAAGCTCCTAACACCAACCCTAGACCCATCCACAGCAACAGCAACAGCATCAGCAGCAACAGCATCAGCATCAGCAATAGCAGCAGCAATAGCAGCAGCAAACTCAGCACTCAAACCAAGTTGAAGATCTTCTACAGCGCAGTTCAATGCACCGTTGGGACGTGAGTAGGAAATTATTAAGTCACAATGGGGCACCAGCTTCAGTGACATTTGTGCAGATAGCAGATAAAAATTTATTTGAATTTACCTGGGTGCTGGTGATGCTACTGAAGGCATCTTCAGGTGCTCCACCTGTCTCAGCCTGGCAGGTTGACTTGCACGAGGATGCGACAGGAAATTCATCAATGTCTTTACCGTCTGTTGGCCACATCCGACGCATACCCCAATGCGACAGCATTTTTCACTAGAGCTTGAAATTGCCTACAAGAAAAAGAGCGATTCTAAAAGAAATACTCGGAAGTAGAATGTCCTCGGTAAATGAGAAGCTCAAAGGGGAAGTTGCGACTGTGGTTATTTACGTGCCGGAGACAGCGGGCAAGCCATAAAAACGGAAGAGGAGCAACTGCAGATTCTTTACTTATTTTCTCTTTTATTTTTCATTTCTATTTTCAGACAAGAGGAAATTATAAATTTTTTTGTTCCTTTTATATTTGCTTCATCATATTTTTTTCTTTTTTCTTTTTGTTAGGTCTGCGCAAATTTTGAATCTTGAAGTTGTAAACTGTTTGCAAACATGGCAAACATATCTTCATAAGTATCCAGGGAACGTACATTAAAAGTTGCTTAATAAAACAAATTCTAAGAGCTTGTGGCTCTGCTTAAATATAAGATAACAGTATTATATCTAACTAAAACATACGGCTTTTAACTTTAAATCCGGATACTAGAGATTACAAGAGAAACGCAATGATTTGAGCTATTTGCATAAAAATGAGAATTATCTGACAATATATATATATATATATATATATATGTTTATATATACATACATTTTTTCGTCTCAAAATCCACTGTCTGTTGGGCCAGTTACTTGGCACTTGTCAGTGGCAGTCGTCGAGCATAGGAAAATTAACAACTTGATCCTTTGTCAAATCAGCCAAACGCACTCAAATACGAAAAATCCACAAAACTGACTGCAAAGGGAACAAGGAAACCAGCAACTTATACAGTTACTTATATACTCATCCATAGTATAGCAATCTAGCTACACTGTACCTTCTTCTGGGTACTAGTCCTTATACTGGACTCAACCATATGTGAATTCATACATTGGCAAGCTCAGTTATGAGCTCACCTGTAAGCCAAGTTCCACGATGTAAACACAAAATGGAGCTATTTTATTGGCCCAAATATTAATCATGGCCATAATGTGTGACTTATTATTGTTGTGTTTAAAATAGATACATTTGGATAAAAACTAGTTGAATCTTACATTACTTAATATTCTACACTGAAAACTGCCCTGACTTGTTTAAATTTTTTAGCCCCTTTGCCTTTTTGTACAAAAGAAGCAAAGCGGAGCTATTGGAAATGTGCAAAATCCAAAAGTATGTAACACATAGAAATAATCATCGGAGACCCCATAAAGTATATATATTCTGAATCAGGACGACAAGACGAGTTCATCTAGCCCTGTACGTCTGTCTGTCTGTCCGTCTGTCCGTCTGTATGAACGCCTGTTTCTCAGAGACTATAAGAGCTAGAGCAACCAAACTTGAAATCTAGATTCCTTATGTTCGTAGGTTATACGAGTTTGTTTTTGATTTTTCAATTTCCTCCCCTGACCCCCGCAAATCGAAAAAAACGATTATCAAGCACAATTTTCAACCGATCAAATTTATTTTTGGTACACATAATTATAAGACTATTCTTGATCGATGTTGTGAATCTAAGTAAGATTGATCAAAAATCTCGGAAGTTATAGATTATCAAAAGTGGCGTTATGGGGGTATATAGGTATATACCCGGGGTATAGTAGTGCGCGCAAAATAAGAGGTAGAGCAACGAAATTTGGAACGTAGATTTGTTATGTTCGTACACTATACGAGTTTCTTTTAGATTTTCGATTTTCCTGTTCTGACCCCCGCAATTCGAAAAAATCGATTTTCAGATACAATTTTTAGCCGATCAAATTTCTTTTACGCACACATATTAAGTAGACCATTTCTCATCTACGTTGTGAATTTCGTTAAAATTGAACAATACACACGGAAGTTATACAACATTAAGTACCGCGATATAGAGCGTGGGGGGCTAAAGGTGTGCGCAATGGCTAAGTACGTGCAGAACTGTGTGTATGTATGAGTATGTGTGTGTATGGCTGTATATGTAGGCAAAGGGGCTCTCGTAGTCGGGTACACTCGACTACAGACTTCTTACTTGTTTATTTATTTGAATTGGACTATTACAATATATTTATCACGAAGGATAAAACGCCGCCGTCTTAATATAAAGAGACCCATATTCCTAAATGAGCTTTATTATGTTGTGTCTTCTCAGCCGCCTAATAGGCATTAATGTGTGTACTGTCTGATATGACGTGGGATCTGCTCCTCCACGGCCTCCAGCCGCACATCACGGTCCAGTTAATCATTAATGTTGGACTATATAGTTCAGTATGTTATCTTTGATAGTACGCTTGATAAAGTGAATTTTCTCTGTATATGTAAAGGTGATGTGTGGATGATGATTCAGTCTGTGACATAGTTGCATTACTTTGCAGATTGTTTTCTTGGGTTTCGTCGTACTGTTGCTGTCTTTACATAGATTTCCGTTACGCTTAGCTTTTTAATGGTGCTCTGAATTGAGGTAAATACCATAATAACAATAACCATTTTTAAGACTTATATTCGCCTTTTTATTTGATATTCACTATACACAAAATATTGACTGTTTTCATAGCTCGAGGAATGAGTTTCGGTTTGAGTTCAGCACCAGTTCGTGGAAGGGAATATTTTGGTAGGAATGGTAAGCATGGATAAAGACAACAATGGGTTTATAAAGGAGTTGCGGCTTACAGATATATAAATAGATGAAAATAAAATAGGAACATAAACTTTATTTCAATAGATATTGCATTGATTTTGCGAGGAGAGACTTTAAGCTATATATACAACAAACTCCTGAATTAATTGTAAAGTAGTAAATACTAACTCTTATCAAATTTTGAGAATATCTTATATAACGAAATGAATTTTTAAAATATTATACCTCTTAATTATTTATATTTCTATATGTTGACCGGAAAACTTGTATAATAGGAGTTTATATGCGGCTTCAAAATTTTCTGAAGTAACAACTGTCAAAATTTATATGCTTAACTGTTGAATAAAACCTTGGCTTATGTTCAATTAGATAGCAGATTATAGTTACATGCAACTAAAATTTGGAAGAGTATAAATTAAGTTGATTATTCAGAAACTCTTTGCTCTCGGGACTACATTTTATCTTATATCGAAGGACAAAGAGAATGATAATTGACTTCATCTACTTGCCTTTTGATTCTAACCAAGAGTATGAATGGTTCTGCTTCCTTTCCTTTCTTTTTTGGTAGCCTCTTTGCCTTTAAAAAAGGCTAAAAGGGATCTAATGGAACTGTGCAAAATTTAAAAGAAAGTAACAAATAAAAATATTCACTTGACACGCTATAAAAAATATATTTTCTTGAGTCGATCTCCGGATGAACGGCTGTTTCTAAGAGACTATAAGAGCTGAAGCAACGAAATTTAGAGTCTAGATTCTCGTAGTCGACTACAGATATACAGAATAATATAGGTTAAATAAAAAAAAATAAACAAAAAATAAACAAAAAAAATAAAGAAAATCTTACCATTTTTTTAATTTCTTTTAATTATGTACTTAAGAATTTTATTCGTTTCTTTTGTTTCTTTATTCTTATATCATACTCGTAATACATATTCGCATATTTATGTATTTTTTATTATTTTTATTGTTTTATGTCAAATCAACTAAATAGTTACAAATATGTTCTACATTCACACACAATGATTTATGTTATCGTTATCGTATTCGTAATCGTACATTATGTATATAATATAATTTATAAGTGTATTTCATTCACAATTATATGTATATAATTACACTCCCACACACACATACACGCAAAGTACAAACAATTATAAGTAAAATTTACAATACTTTAATGCACTGCTAGGAAACATCAATCACAATATATTGTATTGTTTAATATATAATTATACATATTATGCCAATGTGTAGACTCTAAAAACTGAAATGTTCATTGAAATGCAGAGTTTAATATTGAATCTATAATGGCATTTGTATATTTAAATTTTTATTATAGTTTGCACTTTTGTATTTGCCTCACAAATATAAGTACTTGATATTTATTTGATTTGGCTCTGATTTGGGTATTATATATATATATATATATATATATATATATATATATCATATATATATATATACATATATTTATGTTGCATATAATGTTATATTATATACTATTTAACACTCTTCAATTGCTTCTATAGTCCTCGATGAATGTGTCGATAATGTAGCGCTTCACCTCGTTGATGGATGTCCTTTTGTTGCTGCACTGCAACCTCTCCTCATGCTCCGGCAGCACCAGCAGTTGCTGCAGCTCCCCCTGTAAGCGGAATAAAAATTTAAATGCAATTATCTGCATATTAAGAATTATTCAATTGCTATTTTTTTGATTGCTATTCACTGCCATCGACCAACGCGTCGTATACGTTATCAGCGTTATCGTGAATTGAAACTGAATAACTGAAATACGCTGTGAAACATTCAGAGATATTGTAATAAATTGATGCACAATTTATATCCCTTACCCCAACCTACCCTACTTCGCCCAACTCATCCCAGCCATCTACTGTGTCTTTTAAGCTGCACTCTTGAATTGGTTGTGAAATGTCGCACACTGTTTCCAATAATCCGTAGATAATACCGTGGTTACAAACTTTTATATATCCGTATAGATTTAAAGTTTTATCTGCATATATTAACATCGTGTTGTTGTAGTTGGCTTAAGCTCTTAATTAAAGTTAAAGCAAATTTAAAACCTCAAAAAAAAGATACTAAAAATAAAATTAAAAACACAAACAGCCTATGGAGAATATATGTATATAAAATAACCAGTAATCAAATCAAATGAAATTTATGGTATAATATATATATGCTATAAATAAGTAATATAAGATAAGTGACAAAGGATTCTTTAATAATTTATTTATATACATCATATTCGAAAATAACGCTTAGTGCACTCGGTTAATTATTATTTCTTTGTCAATTATATTGTAACATCTCCCAATACTCACATTAAAGTTGCGTCCAATTTCCACATCCGCATCCGTGGGTAGTGTAAATAGTCGCTTCGAAACAACAAAACTGTTTGTCCATGAGCAATCGACGTAAATCGATATAAAATCGCCATTTTGTATGCTGTGTAGTTGTGCAATGAAACACAACAATAAAGGGGACAGAGAACCAATAAAATTGTGACACGGTAAGCGAGGGAGAGAGAGAGAGAGATAGAGGGAAAGATAGAGAGTGACAAATAATTAAAATACATACTGGTTTAACATACAGTGGCATAGAGAAATGTGCCAACGGCTGATGACAAATGGCGTTCACTTTAACCAAGTGTCAATTTAGCTGTAGGCATTGTGCTGCGTTCTGTTGCGATGAAAACAAAACCCTCTTTGAAATCTACTCATAAAAACAAGTAAGAAGTCTGTAGTCGAGTGTACGCGACTACGAGAGCCCCTTTGCCTACATAAACAGCCATACACACACATACTCATACATACACACAGTTCTGCACGTACCCCCCCACGCTCTATTGCGCGGTACTTAATGTTGTATAACTTCCGTGTTTATTGTTAAATTTTACCGAAATTCACAACGTAGATGAGAAATGGTCTACTTAATATGTGTGCGAAAAATAAATTTGATCGGTTGAAAATTGTGTCTTATAATCGATTTTTCGAATTGCGGGGGTCAGGGGAGGAAATTCGAAAATCTAAAACAAACTCGTATAGTGTACAAACTTAACAAATCTACGTTCCAAATTTCGTTGCTCTAGCTCTTATTTTGCGCGCACTACTATACCCCCCCGGGGCCCATAATACCACTTTTGATGATCTATAACTTCCGAGATTTTTGATCAATCTTACCCAGATTCACAACAAGAATGGTCTAATAATGATGTGTACCAAAAATAAATTTGACCGGTTGAAAATTGTGGTTAATAATCGTATTTTTCGAATTGCGGGGGTCAGGGGAGGAAATTGAAAAATCCAAAACAAACTCGTATAACCTACGAACATAACGAATCTAGATTTCTAGTTTGGTTGCTCTAGCTCTTATAGTCTCTGAGAAACAGGCGTTCATACAGACGGGCAGACAGACAGACGGACAGGGCTAGATGAAGTCGTCTTGTCGTCCTGATTTAGAATATATATACTTTAGGTCTCCGATGATTATTTCTGTGTTACATACTTTTGGATTTTGCACATTTCCAATAGCTCCGCTTTGCTTCTTTTTTACAAAAAGGCAAAGGGGCTAAAAACTGGCACTCGATATTTATGGGTAAATGGCAAATGGATTCAGTCTGAATTGTGTGTGCCTGTATGAGTGTGGGTGGGTGTGTGTGTGTGTGTGGTCTGTTTGTGTGAATTTACATGTGTGTCAAGAGCGTGTGTCAAGTGTTTTGCTCTGCGTGCGTTTCATGGCAGTGCCATTTATGCTAATAAATTGAAAATGCAAATAAAACGAAAGTGTCAACAACGAAGATTGCTATCAATGCCGCAGACAAACACTCACATTCAAGCGCAAACACACACGCACACACACATCCAATACACATATTCTCCTATATGCATACTTAGGCTCACTCAAATCATACACACACACACTGATTTGCAATCATGAACAACAAAAGAAATGCTAGCAACACTAGTAACAGTAATAACTTTGCTTTGCCTTTTGACCCCTTTACCCAATGCTTTCAATCCCTCTTTACACTCACCTGATGGCCACTTGATGCCAACGATAATCATATAAATTGAATTTCATCGGCAACATTTCCGTTTCGCTGTCGCGCTCCAAGTACAGCCTCAGTCCATCCTTGCACGCCTCCAGATATAGATTATGTGTGACATTTCGTATGGATAAAATTGTGGACGTATTTTTGGTATCATTCTATGAGCGGAAGAGAAAAAGTCAAACGATAGCATTATCATTTATACCATAAATACATCAAATATATATATATATATATGATGAAAAAGAAGAGTTCATACAGATATATGAATGTTTACTTATAGATATTATAGATTAACAACCGATAGAAGAGAGATTTAAGATGAAAACATTCATTGGATGTAAAATGTTTTTGAGAATGATTTATAATGCAATTACCTTGGCTCTTAATGTTATCATTATGGTAAAGTTGAGCATATTACTCCACTTGCTAATGTAACCCATATTTGAGGGTGTTGATGAGGAGCTGAGTCCCGTTGAAACAATTGTTGTCAGGTCTATTAATTCTGCCAATGCCATGGTGTCATCTGTGGCAGCAAGTTGCAGCTCCTCATTTCCCGTTACGGGGAACTTCTTGTAAAACTTCAGCAGATCGCTAATATCGTCTGTTATTGTATACAGATTATAGTATACAATATACAGAATATAGTTAGATAAAGGCAGGAAAAGTATCTAGTTAGTATGAAGTCTCTATGTTGATATAATATAAATGTAAAAGCTGTTTGCATTTACCATTGCACTCAAAGCTGTTGCAGTTGCGCTGCTCAATGTTGTATCCTTCGCAGAGGAGGGTGGATAGGGTGAGGCTCTTAGATGGCTTGCGCTTCTTCCGATGATTATTTAAACGTGTCCTGCGACGGTCATTATGTGCGGGTGGTAAAAAACGGTTACCTGAATGCGTTGCCTCATTACCGTCACTTGTTAGCCCGTTGGATGCATATGTAGGTGCTGTAGGAGTGTCGTTCGGTATCGTTGTCTGCGTGATTTTATCCAGCAGCTTGTGCATCGGATGCTTTGTTGGGCTGGCAAGGATGTCCCCTTGGGCGTTAACTGGTTGCATCATCAACACATCATATTCTCCCTCATGTTTCGTGTCGTCATCGTCATGGGCTAGCACTTCCTTATTATCGGCATTGAATGTGGCTGCAGTTCCCGTTGCTATACTGTCATAATTATTTGCCTCATCAGCATCCAGTTCGGTTAGCTCAACATTATTTTCCCCTTCCTCATCATCATCTTCATCATCATCAACATCATCATCATCATCATCATCGGAGATATTCAAATTCAGATTCATATTCATGTTGATGTCAACTAAAGGATTGTCCAACAGACAACGCCGGAAACGTTGCTGCACACCCTTGCCGCAGGTGACACTGCATAACGTAAAATCACTCCAATCATCCCAGCCTAAAATTAATAAGCCCAATAATTCAGTATACGACACGATTACACGTACAATAACTTTCTTTACTATCTCTTTATCTTAAAATTAAAAGTTTTAAATAGATCAGTGTTTAGGAATATAATTCATAATATTCAAATAAAAACATCAAAAAACTATAAACATTACTCTAAATACTAAAATACAAATATAAGTGTATACAGGTACACCTCCTACAACGCGGTGAATAGGTTCCGGAAAAACTATGCGTTGTGGGAAATCGCGTTGTAGGGGACTATAACTCCATAGAAAAATCAGAGTTTGGTTCCAAAGTAAAAAAAAAATTAATTAAATTTTGGATTTTGTATAGTAAAAATATGTGCTTAATATAATTTTTTGTATTTATTTGTTGAGTCATAAAAACATACATATTATGTAATTTACTAACACTCCATTTATTTAAACAAAAAGACAACAATAAAATAAAATTTCAGTTCAACATAAAATATTCAAGTTGAAAGATTTAATAAATGAAACCCAATATAGAACGATAACTTTGTACACTACTTTTTGTACATTACTTTTCTTTCAAACGTTTTGTTCATACTAGTTTAAAATCTGAGCTTGATCCTCTATCAGATTCGGGCATCCTTTCCACGATTATTGGTTTGAATAAATCTTTGCTCTTATTTCGAAAATCTTTATAAATTTCTTTAATATGGAGCTAAATCATTTTGAAAATTACGTTAAAATATTTCTGATTTTTTTATGATTTAACTGGAATTAGACTGAATATTTTTTCGCAATTTTTTATACCTTGCTTTTATTTGCAAACTAACAAAAAAATTATTACATCAAATGAAAGTAGCATAAAGATCATTTTTATAATGTTGTCATTGTGTACACAATTACGTATTCGTTTGTCAATTTGGCAAAAACATGTTTAATTTTATTTGGGCAAGTAAACCTTTTTCAAATTAAAATGGTAAATAACTGAACAAATTTTCATAAAAATCGCGATGTAAGAATACCGTTGTAGGAAACAGTCCGCTATTTGCAAGCCACGTTGAAACGAAAACGCGTTTTGGGAGGTTAAGTTGTACATTCATACAAATATATATATATATATATATATTTATATATATATATTTATATATTTATATTTATATATATATATATATATATATATATCTATTATATATCTAAATGTGAAACATTTTCACAAACAAATTTTATTTCCTTCTATGTTTCGAGGTCTTTCACTGCAAAGAACTCTTGAGATGACGATACAATATATGTGTGTGTCGCTGTGTGTGTTGTGTGTGTGAGTCTTAGAGTGAATATGTATGTGTATATGTGGTTTATGTATTGTCTCTTGACACAAGAGTCAAGTGTTACTTCCTTCGAGTCCTGCAAGCTCTTTTAAAGTGTTCCATGTTTGTCCTGCCACCGCAGATAATCGATAAACACATGAACTGAATCTTATCGTATGCCTCGTAATTTCTATCGTAAAATCGAGAAATCGTGTATACTCTATTACACTACTCTTTTTAGCCCCTTTGCCTTTTTGTAAAAAAAAAGCAAAGCGGAGCTATTGGAAATGTGCAAAATCCAAAAGTATGTAACACATAGAAATAATCATCGGAGACCCCACAAAGTATATATATTCTGAATCAGGACGACAAGACGAGTTCATCTAGCCCTGTCCGTCTGTCTGTCTGTCCGTCTGTCCGTCTGACCGTCTGTCCATCTGTCCGTCTGTATTAACGCCTGTTTCTCAGAGACTATAAGAGCTAGAGCAACAAAACTTGAAATCTAGATTTGTTATGTTCGTAGGTTATACGAGTTTGTTTTTGATTTTTGAATTTCCACCCCTGACCCCAGCAAATCGAAAAAACGATTATTAAGCATAATTTTCAACCGATCAAATTTAGTTTTGGTACACATCATAATAAGACCATTCTTGATCGATGTTGTAAGTCTGGGTAAGATTGATGAAAAATCTCGGAAGTTATAGATCATCAAAAGTGGCGCTATGGGCTCCGGGGGGGTATTGTAGTGCGCGCAAAATAAGAGCTAGAGCAACGAAATTTGGAACGTAGATTTGTTATGTTCGTACGCTATACGAGTTTGTTTTTGATTTTTCAATTTCCTTCCCTGACCCCCGCAAATCGAAAAAAAAAATTATAAGGTACAATTTTCAACCGATCAACCATTCTTCATCTACGTTGTGAGTTTCGTTAAAATTGAACGAAAAACACGGAAGTTATACAACAATAAGTACCGCAATATAGAGCGTGGGGGGCTAAAAGGCGCGCGCAATGGCCAAGTACGTGCAGAACTGTGTGTATGTATGAGTATGTGTGTGTATGGCTGTATATGTAGGCAAAGGGGCTCTCGTAGTCGGGTACACTCGACTACAGACTTCTTAATTGTTACATTTTAAATATATCTTTTGATAGTGCTTATTCGGAACTCTTACAGCTTCTAATATATTTTGAAATAACTTTAAACTTTAGGTAACATTTAGTAGTGTCTATTATTTATACATAAATATTTTATAATGTGCTTAAAGTAAATATTCTTAAATGTTGCTTTTATAATCTCGATAGCTAAAAAGATTATTTAAGAACCATTTTTTCTAGGAACTATTGCAATTTGCAATTTAATAAAACTTATCAAATATATATGAGAAACAAGTTTTAAATATATAATTCAAAAGTTTTTTTTACCAAACATGAATGTGTGGCATATTTTGGCCACAAACAAGTTTAAATTTTAAATGGCCAAATGCAAAAAAACCTTTTTTCTCTATATGAATTTCCATGTTTTGTATAGAAGAAACTTTATATTGAAATTTGATCTGCCAATAAACTTTAATTGGCTACCAACTATGCACCATAGTATACCCAAAGGTATGCCATATGCATCGGGTTCTATTTTCCAATCTTCAAGATGGAGATTTGTTGAACAATTTCAATTGGGATAAACTTAAGTAAGTGCTGTTCAAGCCCAACAAAGATAGTAATGCTTAATCTTACCCAAATGCTTCCAAATGTGATTTTCAAACTGAGGTGTCCAACGATGCAGGCCATTGATGCTAACTTGCAGCACGTCCCTTTGACTAGGACCATGACTGTTGCTGTCCAAAGGAACATCCAGCGGGGATTGCTGCATCTGCCTAGAGGTTACGGACGCGTCTGAAATGCTAAGGAACTCCGCCCCAGTTTTTGTTGAAGCAGTCAGCAAATTGCCAAAAGCAATTAATTTCGTGGGCAGCATTTTCAGCATATTTGCATCGAAGCACTGCACCGGCTGCACTGTGGCGTTCAGTTGTCTACAGAATGACAAACGGATAGCGAGAGAGAGAGAAATGTGAGATGGTAAGAAAAGGGACTTTATGAGCACCAAATAACAGACATCCTTAAATCAATAAATTTGACCTTTTTTAATTTCATTGAATACTCGTAGTTAGTAACAAAATAGACTTAATAACAAAATAAAAATTATTATTTAGATAAAAACTTTTTCTTTTTTACTATGACAATATCAGCATTAAATATTAGCCAGACTGATTATCGCCTACAAATAATTAAGAAGCCAACTATAAGATGTTGGATGTTGAATGTCTCTTGCGGATTATGAGGTAAAGGTTTAATTAGGTTATAGGGTTGCTGTATATTATGATTTACCCTTCATATTGATAGGCAGATTCAGCTATGCCGTTGCCATTCCAAGTACTCGAGCTGCTGACGCTGGCAAAACCATTGCGTTGTGTGCTGCCATTAGGAACGCCATCAGGGTCCATCGCTCTATCACCAGTGTCCACACCATTACTCATTTTGAGCAGCGATGCTCCTTTGTATATCGTTTCCGGTGTCAAAGTTATTAAAATTGTGGCAGACGGGGCTAGTGTTGCTGCATCGACTCCTTGTACCAATTCGGCATCAGTGTAAATCCTTGCTGCCAAAGCCTTAACAATCACTGGACTGGTTCGTATCAGTTCTGAAATGCCTTTGTGTGCGCAGCGACGTCGATCCGAGGTTGACTCTGGCGTTGGCAGTGCTGATGCAGCTGCCGCTAGCAGCGACAGTAGCAGCATCCAAATAAGTGGCAAGTGACTGGGGGAATTTAGATGATATCGCTTGGCTGCGCTCATCCGTGATGCTGAAGTGGCAGCCATGAACAGTGCACTTTATATATATATATGTAAAGATATATACATATATAGATATTCATATATATATATATATATATATATAAATATATATATATATCTATATGCCTTATCTTTTTGATTGTGTCAACGAATTTTACTCAGGTTGGCATTGCACTTTTTATCTCTATGTGACTTCAATTAAGTTTCGCCAAAAGTCACGTTCCGCTGTTGATTCCTTTTTGACTACCACCAAGTGCTGAGCGCACTTAAGACTCGTTGGCATTCATTTTTATACTGAAAAAAATGTTAAAAAAATACAGCAAAAGGGATAAAACGGCTAGTAAGAACTATCATTAAAATAACACCGGTCAACATTGGAGCTCTTGTACTTAAACGTGACTAGGCTGCGTATTCCAATTAAGAAACCTTATAATACCTGATAACAGTCACTATTCTGGATATATTGCTTGATTGTTGATTGTGGTTACCCTTACATAAGCTTAGCCATAGATAGCATAGTAATAAACCAGTTAGAGTATTTATTAATATACTAGTTAATACCCAACAATTCCCTTCAATTGCATCCACATTTAATTATCTAAGCTTTTACTGAAATATATTTTATATTTAATATAATACTATATTCAATATTAAACAAAATCTGTTCAACAAATTAACCTTCTTTAGCAATCGAATACCAATCCGCAGCAAAGGTTATGAATGCAATAGTTTCTGTTATATTTTATTTTTATTCATTTTAATTTTAATAAGCTTATTGTACATTAATAATATATTTCCTCAGGACAGAAAGAGAAACTATTTTAGACCATTTCAAAAGGATTTGAATGAAAAATCTTAAATGTTGGCAGTAAAATAAAATTTAACAAGCTGCCATATATAACTTAAATCAGGAAGGAATATAATATATATATTCTTTTGTTTAGATTAAAGTTATTATATGCACGGAATTTATATTAATTTGAGTTTTTCCTGGGTTGGGTTTCTCCTACGTTAAGTTTCTCCTAAATAAAGTTTCCCCGGCAACACAATTTCCCCGATGTTCTATTGCTGAGAATTTCTGCAATATATCCCATATATATATTATTATTATATATATAGAAACAGATGTGAAAGTAAAAGAAATAATTAAACACTGGATTAATACTTAAGAAGTTTATATTGAATATAGATAGCATTTCACTTAATTAATAGCATCCAATTAATCAATTAATTAACAAATTACGATTATGATAAAAATAAATGATGACTTAAAATTAGAAATGTAGACGTTTGCGGAATTGGCGAGGTGACTCTTGAGTGTAATTAGTTACAGATGACCTTTGATACGGATTAATCCCATTTGCGGACAAATATAACAGCGCGTCTGCAACGGTCACGATGATCACGTACTTTACCCTCCGGACAGGGAAGCTTGACGCGCTGTGAGGTGAGCAGCTGGCCAGTCAACGGCTTAGTGTTTTCACTGTAGAAGATCAGGCGGGTACCTTGTGCCGTTTGAATACATTGTACTTGTATTAGTGCAATGGTGCACCACACAATTAGAAAAAAACGTTGTAACTGCATTTTGGCTTTAACTTAAAACGTGTTCGTTAACTGTTACTGTTACTGAATTTAAGTTACAGTTAAATCAGAATTTTAATTTTATTTTGGGCTAACCCGTTGCGCCTTGACTCATGACTGTTCTCAGTTCACATACTTTTTGCCCTAATCACAGTGTTCAACATTCTGAGGCTGCTACGAATTTCAAGTGATAAGATAACAGGTAACGTAGCTAGTGATAAGATAACGTCCGTTAAGGTGTATCAACTGATTGGGTATCTTATTATTGAGCAAAACTATGTAACGCCCAGACCACTAACCATTTCTGGTCTATTAAGCCATATATATCCCTATCAATCAATCAGGTTTCAATCTTGGCCATCTGTGTTGGGTTGCTATAAAGCTTAAGATACTGAGTTTATTGTTTATTGGTAAGCGTGTAGGATCTTAGGATTTTCTGCCTTTACTTAAGAATCATGTTAAGGAAGCAATTTTCGATAAATAGATATGTTTATGCGTGATGTTGTATGTATATATGTATGTAACTGTAACCTTATTCTTAACTCTAGGGTATCTCTAGGTCGGGATTAATCCTGACAGGTTACGTAATATATAATATTTCAACATATTTCTGGTAGAATGGGAAGGGTATACAAAGTAAATGGAGAAAACAGATAGAATATTTGGGTAATAGTGCTAAAAATAACGATGTGAGCTGAAAATAAAAGTAGAATTTGCTTATTATTATTTAACTGGAAAACCCTGATGAAATCATTATACACTATTCATAAGATATATATCTGATATATTTTATCTACTTTTACCAACTACAACTTAATTCGCTTTGCCTCTTATTAAATCAATTTCCTTTTGGCGTAAACTATACTAATATAAACTATTAGCTTTTTTTTTTAACTATTAACTAATTTCAAGTTGTTAACTTCGACTTTCCATATGTTTCGAAGTGTGTTAAAAGTACGTATTGTTATATTCAATATGAAATTAAAATTTTAGTTCTAATCTTCATGTCTATGAAGATAACATATACCATTAAGTATTATAGTTAATAGAGGTCTATTTGGAAGATAATAAGACTTATCGTATGAAAATATGACATTGTTTTGCTTGCATTTATTTGAATTTTTTACCTTTCGTAGTAAGTCCCCAACTCACTTAGACTGTTATGTAAGGCTCATTTAATATCGGAAAGACGATGTTTAAGCTTATGTAAATAGTGAAGTCATCGGTGTATGGTGATAACATACCGTTAGAATATTGTGAAATATCGTATATAATGGAATCCGAATTTGGTACGGTGTTCCAAAACTATGATATCAGTAAAACAAACCACTTTGCAAATCTTCCCTTCAGCTTAGGGTAGCAACCATAAAGTCCAATTCCCCAAATATATTGTGTACTAATGGGTCTGAAACTTCCGGTTTATTTGAAGCTATTTACTATCTTGGTTGTTTTCATTACGGCAGCAGAAGAGGTCAGTTATTATTTAGAAATTTTATTGCATATTTTGGATATTTTTACGATGCATCGAGTTTGTAGGTAAACTTAGTTGTACTAATAAAATTCAATTAACATTGAGCAACAGCGGAACTTCTAAGACGTTTGAAGTGTTCAATTTTGATGAAAATAGTATTTGTTGATCGATATTATAAGTTGACAGTGTTATTGATTCAACGATGCTGTAGTCCTCATGGATCCTGGTAGAAACTATTGTATAATTCATGTGATTTGGTGTCAGAGATCGATGTATAGTATAATATATCAAATTTAATAAGCTCTACCAAGTTTAAACAGCCGCATTTAATAAAAAATTAAATGATAAAATATACATACTGTAAAGTTTATCTCAATTGAGAAATTTTTCATCCTTTTTAGCAGGTTTGATAAAGCCCCTCAAGAATCAATGTGTAGTTGCGATATATAAAGAATCCCAACATGCTGAGGTTGGTAAATAACTCAGACATATGCCACATTACTGATTACCCCCTTGAAAGTGAAATAATTTCCTTTTGCTTCACTCAGCTACATGTATTTATTTGCATATTATCCTGCTATTGGCTTTTATACATTGATTACTCTTCTTCTTAAGGTTTATATGAAGAGAACGTGCACCACTTGACTCGGAATGCTCCAGTGGGTCAAATGTTTAATGTTTCATTACGCAATTTATTGTATCCATTAAGGGGAAAAACTGTGCTCAATGGGCTTAACTAGCTTTTGCTAAAGACCCATTCCATGAGATAATCAGAGAAATAATTAAATGCAATCCTTCGGTGCCGTCAATTTCAAATAGTTTTTCAGCTCAGGATGCAGTGTGCATACACTATGCAACAAGATATGGCCGTAAACTATTACACTACTATTGCAATGAGTACATTGAGTACAGTAAGTACAGGTTTGGTCTAGTTTTGTGTTGTTCGTCAAAATCAATATATTAGTTATTCATATCCTTCACCGAGTAAATGTATCTTGATTAAAACTTTAAGATATTTTCCTTTTCGTTGAGTTACGAAGGTAACTTTCTGTTGTCCAGGATAGCAAATACTTCTGCTAACATAAACGCAATAATCAAATAGAAGCTTTACGCACAAAACTGATGCAATTCCACATCCTTTGCGGCACATCCCGCTGTCCCTGATTTCTGAATCCTGCAGTTGACTGTTGGCTCAGAGCTTTTGGATGTTAGCTGTTGGCTGTTGGCTGGTGGATGCTGGCATCCAGCTAAAACAATACGAGTAATAGTAGAAGAAAACATTGTGCCAGATAAATGTTATGTGCCTCTTGGCTATGTACTGCTGCACAGAGCAAACTAACAAAGTTACGAGTGGAACTGAAATCATTCGGAATGTGCATATCCTGCGCTGCAGGCACATCCTTTTTGCTAGCAGAAGGAGTTATGTAAAATAAAAGCAACCGGCCGTGCAAAATTGAGCTCTCAATTGTTTTATGGCCATCATTGCCTGGCATGGGCCAGAAAAAATACGAGGATTCCTCGAACAAGTCTACCGTAAAAGTGTACCCAGTTAAGGTGTATGGGTGCAATACAGTCGCTATTTTCCATTTTCATTTTAATTTTGTGACTATTCGTCAGGTCACTTTCAACCTTCAACCTTCAATGCAAATAACGGTTGCTGCAATCAGTATAATTGTTATTGTTTTTTATTCTTTGCATTACCTTTTATAACTATTATTCTGTTTCGTTGAAGGCAACAGTTCTACAACTTTGTAAATTGGCAAAGTTGCTTCCTGTCACTAACTGTTCAAAGCAGAGGAATGGGAACAAATTTTAAAGCTTGTTATATGGAAATATAGCGATAAAACATAACATAGATTGCAATATTATATATCATATTATATAATGTCTTTCTTCTTGAACCAAATAAATATTTATATATAAAACTTATATTATAACAAAACAAGTAAGAAGTCTGTAGTCGAGTGTACCCGACTACGAGAGACCCTTTGCCTACATATACAGCCATAAACACACATACTCATACATACACACAGTTCTGCACGTACTTAGCCATTGCGCGCACCCCCCACGCTCTATAGCGCGGTACTTAATGTTGTATAACTTCCGAGTTTATTGTTAAATTTTAACGAAATTCACAACGTAGATGAAGAATGGTCTACTTAATATGTGTGAGAAAAAGAAATTTGATCGGTTAAAAATTGTATCTGAAAATCGATTTTTTCAAATTGCGGGGGTCAGGGGAGGAAATTTTAAAATGTAAAAAGAAACTCGTATAGCGTACAAATATAACAAATCTACGTTCCAAATTTCGTTGCTCTAGCTCTTTATTTACGCGCACTACTATACCCCCCCGGGGCCCATAATACCACTTTTGATGATGTATAACTTCCGAGATTTTTGATCAATCTTACCCAGATTCACAACATCGATCAAGAATGGTCTAATTAAGATGTGTGCCAAAAATAAATTTGATCGGTTGAAAATTCTGCTTAATAATCGTTTTTTTCGATTTGCGGGGGTCAGGGGAGTAAATTTAAAAATCAAAAACAAACTTGTACAGCGTACGAAAATCATAAATCTAGGTTTAAAATTTGGTTGCTCTAGCTCTTATAGTCTCTGAGAAACAGGCGTTCATACGGACGGACGGACGGACGGACGGACGGACGGACGGACAGACAGACGGACAGGGCTAGATGAACTCGTCTTGTCATCCTGATTCAGAATATATATACTTTATGGGGTCTCCGATGATTATTTCTATGTGTTACATACTTTTGGATTTTGCAACTTTCCAATAGCTCCGCTTTGCTCTTTTTTTACAAAAAAGGCAAAGGGGCTAATAATTGAAAAAGTGAATACCCTAAAAATATTTAGAGTAATCTATAATAGACGTAAGTATTTGAATAATTAAAATAAACTTTAAAGTAGTAAAAGAGAATTTTAAATCCCGAAAAGAGCAACAATTATTTTATTGGTTAATACCTTAAGTTTATTTTGTGCACTTGATCTGGTTATTTATTAATACGATTTTCTTCTAAATCAAAACATGTGCTTCGTATATTGTACAGAAATCTAAACCAATTTATAAGTTATTATACAAATATTTATAATATAACTTTAAAAATATTTTTTATATAAAATATACAGTGGCTTTAAATCGTTTATCATAAACAAACCGCGCCATTTGTTGGCTTTCTGACGAACTGTCGCCTCACCTAGTCGAGGACAGCATTAAAACGACAACGAAATGCGCTCAACGAAAAAGTTTATATTAACTCTATTCACTCTCCATTCACTGTGACCCTTTCCTCTGCCCAAATCAAAAATTTTCTTGAGTTCTTCTTCTGATCAAACTGTTTGCTCCTATAAACGAGTACTACAATATAAAATTTAATCATTAATTTTAAGCCTTCAATGCTGTATATATCATGCGGATATTGACGTTAACTCTTTATTTACAATAGACCAATGACAACGATTTTGACCACAACTTAAAATAAACAAGTAAGAAGTCTGTAGTCGAGTGTACCCGACAATTTTAACAAAATTCACTACGTAGATGAAGAATGGTCTACTAAATATGTGTGCGAAAGAGAAATCTTATCGGTTGAAAATTGTACCTAATAATCGATTTTTTTGAAATTGCGGGGGTCGGGGAGGAAAATCGAAAATCTAAAACAAACTTGTATAGCGTACAAACATAACAAATCTACGTTCCAAATTTCGTTGCTCTAGCTCTGATTTTCCGTGCACTGCTATACCCCCCCGGGGCCCATAACACCACTTTTGATGATCTATAATTTCCGAGATTTTTGATCAATCTTACCCAGATTCACAACATCGATCAAGAATGGTTTAGTTATGATGTGTACCAAAAATAATTGATCGGTTGAAAATTGTGCTTAATAATCGTTTTTTTCGATTTGCGTGGGTCAGGGGAGGAAATTCAAAAATCAAAAACAAACTCGTATAACCTACGAACATATCGAATCTAGATTTCAAGTTTGGTTGCTCTAGCTCTTATAGTCTCTGAGAAACAGGCGTTCATACAGACGGACAGACGGACAGACAGACAGACGGACAGACAGACAGACGGACAGGGCTAGATGAACTCGTCTTGTCGTCCTGATTCAGAATATATATACTTTACGGGGTCTCCGATGATTATTTCTATGTGTTACATACTTTTGGATTTTGCACATTTCCAATAGCTCCGCTTTGCTTCTTTTTTACAAAAAGGCAAAGGGGCTAATAATTAAAACTTAAAGCATTTTACTAATCATTAATCATCATTCTGCAGAGCAAGAGGATGAGAGAGCGAAAGGGAAAGATATACAATCATATGTTCTTATTCAATCACAAATTATCATTTTCACATTTATTTTTGTATTTGTTGTGCAGAAAGTAAACTTAAACTGTTAATTATATATATTTTTTTTTCTTTTTAATTTCTTCATATTTTTCTATGATATTTTATCCTATTTGTGGCTTTTTTTAGGAATATATCATCTATTTATCAATCAATAGTTATATTCTCAAATTAAATTTAGTAAAAGGTCTTGGCTATTTTATATTTTAAGAATGCACCTTTTACCTCAATCAATTTGATAAGGGACCATTCGAATATTCTCAATTTTAATGAAATGAAACCTTATAAAAAACATACATTTTGTATAGATAAGAAATGGCAGTAAAATTCAATGCACAAAAAAATTTACTCAATTTAAAAAAAACAAGTAAGAAGTCTGTAGTCGAGTGTACCCGACTACGAGAGACCCTTTGCCTACATATACAGCCATACACACACATACTCATACATACACACAGTTCTGCACGTACTTGGCCATTGCGCGCGCCTTTTAGCTGTATAACTTCCGTGTTTTTCGTTAAATTTTAACGAAACTCACAACGTAGATGAAGAATGGTCTACTTAATATGTGTGCGAAAAATAAATCTTATCGGTTAAAAATTGTACCTTATAATTGTTATTTTCGATTTGCGGGGGTCAGGGGAGGAAATTCGAAAATCAAAAACAAACTTGTATAGCGTACGAACATAACAAATCTACGTTCCAAATTTTGTTGCTCTAGCTCTTATTTTGCGCGCACTACTATACCCCCCCGGAGCCCATAACGCCACATTTGATGATGTATAACTTCCGAGATTTTTGATCAATCTTAGCCAGACTTACAACATCGATCAAGAATGGTCTAATTATGATGTGTACGAAAAATAAATTTGATCGGTTGAAAATTATGCTTAATAATCGTCTTTTTCGATTTGCGGTGGTCAGGGGAGGAAATTCAAAAATCAAAAACAAACTCGTATAACCTACAAACATAACGAATCTAGATTTCAAGTTTGGTTGCTCTAGCTTTTATAGTCTCTGAGAAACAGGCGTTCATACAGACGGACAGACGGACAGACAGTCAGACGGACAGACGGACAGACGGACAGACAGACAGACGGACAGACGGACAGAAAGTCAGACGGACAGACGGACAGACAGACAGACGGACAGGGCTAGATGAACTCGTCTTGTCGTCCTGATTCAGAATATATATACTTTATGGGGTCTCCGATGATTATTTCTATGTGTTACATACTTTTGGATTTTGCACATTTCCAATAGCTCCGCTTTGCTTCTTCTTTACAAAAAGGCAAAGGGGCTAACAAGTAAGAAGTCTGTAGTCGAGTGTACCCGACTACGAGAGCCCCTTTGCCTACATATACAGCCATAAACACACATACCCATACATACACACATTTCTGCACGTACTTAGCCATTGCGCGCACCTTTTAGCCCCCCACGCTCTATATCGCGGTACTTAATGTTGTATAACTTCCGTGTTTATTGTTCAATTTTAACGAAATTCACAACATAGATGGAGAATGGTCTACCTTATATGTGTGCGTAAAAGAAATTTGATCGATTAAAAATTGTACCTTATAATCGGCCAGGGAAGGAAATTCGAAAATCTAAAACAAACTCGTATAGCGTACAAACATAAAAAATTTACGTTCCAAATTTCATTGCTCTAGCTCTTATTTTGCGCGCACTACTATACCCCCCCGGGGCCCATAACACCACCTTTGATGATCTATAACTTCCGAGATTTTTGATCAATCTTACTTAGATTCACAACATCGATCAAGAATGGTCTATTTATGATGTGTACCAAAAATAAATTTGATCGGTTGAAAATTGTGCTTGATAATCGTTTTTTTCGATTTGTGGTGGTCAGGGGAGGAAATTCGAAAATCAAAAACAAACTCGTATAGCGTACAAATATAATGAATCTAGATTTCAAGTTTGGTTGCTTTAGCTCTTATAGTCTCTGAGAAACAGGCGTTCATACGGACGGACGGACGGACGGACGGACGGACGGACAGACAGACGGACAGGGCTAGATGAATTCGTCTTGTCGTCCTGATTCAGAATATATATACTTTTATGGGGCGATGATTATTTCTATGTGTTACATACTTTTGGATTTTGCACATTTCCAATAGCTCTGCTTTGCTCTTTTTTACAAAAAGGCAAAGGTGCTAAAAATGAGGAACCATTATTACAAATAAATTGAGGGCCAGTTGAATGTAGTCGAATGTATATACCAATATGTGTGTGTGTGTGTTTGTTTGTCAATGTGTTTGTGTTTATGTCTGTGCCTGTATCTGTGCATGTGTGTGTGTTTGGGAATGTATTTTTGTGTATAAGTTGTACGTTTTATTTGTGCTGCTCAACATGATTGAATATCAAAAGCCAGTTCCAAACGCAAATCTCTGGCATATGTCGAGCCGTTTTCCTGGTACTCCCTAAACGTATCAGTGTAAGGCAGTTTGGGGCGATGGAGCGCAAATTTAACAAGTATGACTCTCAAAGGACTCGTAAAACTGATAGCCACCCGCTTGGTCGTATGGTGTTATGGTTATATGGTCGCCAGGGCAAATTTAAAAGCTAGCCACGTTCCCGTTAAGTTTTTCAAGTGTTGGTTGGAGGATTGAATCTAGCTTGGGTTTGGCTCAGGCTTTGACTAGGACTCGGGCTTGAGTTGTGGCTGTGGTCTGTCTGGCTTGGACCACAAATTTCTACATAAACCAGTTAATATATTTTGTGCACAAATTATTTCTTGTATCACATAGCGTTGGGAGACCTAAGTTTTTGTCAAGTTCTGTCCTTGCGTTCCACACACAGACGCATTTATCCTCAGGGACAATAGTCGGCTTTTATCTGTACGAATGCTTGGGCCCAAAATGTTTTACATTTAATTTTATAGTCTCACCTCAAAGAGTCATTTCCCCAATCTAATGTGCTTTTGGCTAAACTATAATGGAGTTTTGTTTTGGTATATGTGACACTGATTTTGTCCATTAGAAGCAAAGATATTTTCGATAAATTCAAAAATATAAAAACGCTAAACAAAAGGAACATCGGAGTAGTTGAAAGGTGTTTGTATCTATCGTAAACTACGACAAAAAACTGTCACTGCCATTTCATAGATTGGTTCCTTTTTATCCCTGCTGATATACTCGTACTCGTAATATGTAAATTATTTGAAGCCCAGGACAATTGAGGCAGTGACTGTGACTGAGACTGTGACTTCAGAGGTGCAGGCTGTGGGCTGAGGGTTGAGGGAATGGGATAACAGGAAGGCTATTATTCCCTTGTTTGCCCACGAACTTTATCAATGAACGCAAAAATTCCTGCATGACATTTTATCCATCTGTTTTGCACAGCATTTTATACCCTGCAACTGGGCATGTTACTTGTGGCTTTCATCTCAGCCCTAATATAAATATTTTATAAAGAAGAAAAATTTTTCTATAAATTTAAACTTAGAACTAGATCATAACTATTACTGTAAGAGATTAGTGATATTATAAGTTAAATTGTACAATTAATTGTATAGTATTTCATATAAACTTCAACTAAATTTAGCTAATAAATATTATTATCAAGAGTATTGAGGTGTCGACTTGCCACATGACATTAAGAGTTTTTGTGCTTTATTCTTTTTATTGAACAACGCTTTGTGGCTATATTAAATTCCGATTTTATTGATTTATATCTCGTACGTCTTCTACTTGTTATTCACTTAGACAGCAGCAACAGAAACTGCAACAGCAAAAGCAACAGCAACAGCTTTTCACATAAGTCTCTGACAATGATAATATAATCAATAGGCAGCCACATTACTGTTTTAAATTTTATAAAAATTGTTTAATGCGGTCGCATTTCAATATTTAATAAACCATTTCATATTTTTTTTTTACAATGTTCTAAAATCGACTGACTTGTTACTATTCGATCGTTACGGTCTATTGAGGTTTGCTAAAGTCCTTTTAATTTTATTTGCAGACAGCGACGACTTTCTAAATTTTTATCCGATTTTAAAAATGTATAGGAAATTTATTGATTTATCGCGGAAAATGCTCACCTTACTCTAGGTCACCTTACTTAGATTCTTTAATATTTAAGGGCAATTGAAAAACAGCGTTGAAATATGAGGCATATTTAGGATGCCAAAGTGGATTTAAGTATGAGTATATCAAGAGTTTGCCAGTCATCCTAATACTTAAATAGGTTTATTTCGACGTGAATTTGAAGTAAATGAATTTGGTAAATCCAGTTAATACCTAAACAAATAAAATCACAAATGATTAGTCAGAGACGTCAATCAGCAGCGACAGACAGACAGAGACACAGACGGACAGACAGTTAAACAGTGGCAAATATATATCAATTTTCAGCATTTGTATTATGCAAAGTCATTTAAGATGAAAATAAATTTATTGCCCATCACAAAACAGAAAATAACAGAACAGAACAACAAACCCAGAAGCAAGAACATGAACAAGAAGAGAAACAAAAACAAAGGCCAAAAGGTTGCCTGCTCCATTAACCAAATGCTTTGGTGCCGGAAGCTTTACAAAGGATGTTGAATGTGGTCCTGCTCCTGTTCCTGTTCATGTTCCTGGCTCTGAATCTGAATCTGACTCTGACTTTGACTCTGATTCTGACACTGTCCCCGGCCCCAGATCATTTCGACAAATTTATGCGCACAATTAATTTTAAAATCGTAATCTCAGACAAAATCAACATGGCTGCCAGAATGAAATTTACGAGTAAGTGAAAAATACCGCATCGGAAATAACATATATATATATATATATATATATATGTATACATATTTAGACCAATTATTGTTGTTACATTGTGCCCACACGCAGCATCAACAATTAATTAAAATCTAAGCGGTTTATTTACTAATTGGGTTGAGTCTTAATGTACTCAAACTCTGATTAGGCACCTCTTTCAGTAATAACATCTAATCCCTGATGTCTGATAACCATTAGTACGAGCAGCTCCCATAAACGTTAACTGTTAAACCTTAACCCCAACCCAACTTTAGTGGCTTGTGTCACGGTTTAATGAGCACATCAAATGCTAACTTTATACTTATAGGGAAGCTACAGAGCTGGAAGGCTAGAGTCCTGATTATAGGTTTCTATCCTGTGCTCTGCATTTGCCCCTTGTCTAAAGATAGCAATCGACTGGCCAGATAATAATTATTAAGCTACTAAATGGTATGAAAGTTACTCTCTTTTGCTCCTCTTGTGTCTGATATTGTGCTCTATGTACAGTCAGTAGCGGTTTAGATGAGAGAATTTTAAAGTTTATTTTAATTGTAGTAAATAAAGTCCTTTAAATATTATTGTTGGCAGATTAAGATACATACAAATGAGTGTTCTGCACAACTAGAAACTTAAGCAAGACCTATTTAAAATAAAATCTTTTTCTATTTTTTTACATCTTGGGCCCATTTATCCGCTTCAGTACCAGTTGCGCTCCTGTGTCGCAACTGGTCGTAAATTCTGAACATTATCGCTAATGACATTTAACTTCCAAATTACCATAGATCAGAATGCCACAATGATGCGGGTACAACACGCACACACACAGACAAACACACGAACCCATTATCTACTTATATGGGTATATTATTAGCCCCTTTGCCTTTTTTGTAAAAAAAGAGCAAAGCGGAGCTATTGGAAATGTGCAAAATCGAAAAGTATGTAACACATAGAAATAATCATCGGAGACCCCATAAAGTATATATATTCTGAATCAGTACGACAAGACGAGTTCATCTAGCCCTGTCCGTCTGTCTGTCTGTCCGTCTGTCCGTCTGTATGAACGTCTGTTTCTCAGAGACTATAAGAGCTAGAGCAACCAAACTTGAAATGTAGATTCCTTATGTTCGTAGGTTATACGAGTTTGTTTGAAATCAAAAAAAAAAACGATTATTAAGCACAATTTTCAACCGATCAAATTTATTTTTTGGCACACATCATAATTAGACCATTCTTGATCGATGTTGTGAATCTGGGTAAGATTAATCAAAAATCTCGGAAGTTATAGATCATCAAAAGTGGCGTTATGGGCCCCGGGGGGGTATAGTAGTGCGCGCAAAATAAGAGCTAGAGCAACGAAATTTGGAACATAGATTTGTTATGTTCGTACGCTATACGACTTTGTTTTAGATTTTCGAATTTCCTCCCCTGACCCCCGCAATTTGAAAAAATCGATTATAAGGTAAAATTTTTAACCGATCAAATTTCTTTTTCGCACACATATTAAGTAGACCATTCTTCATCTACGTTTTCGTTAGAATTAAATAATAAACACGGAAGTTATACAACATTAAGTACCGCGCTATAGAGCGTGTGGGGCTAAAAGGTGCGCGCAATGGCTAAGTACGTGCAGAACTGTGTGTATGTATGAGTATGTGTGTGTATGGCTGTATATGTAGGCAAAGGGGCTCTCGTAGTCGGTTACACTCGACCTCAGATTTCTTACTTGTTTTTATTGCATAGTACAAAAAATTTCAAATATTTTTCACTGTCTCTGAAAACTTTTTACATTTAGCATTGTCTATGTAAATGACTTTGAACTACTGCCGTTAACCCTCGGCCCATACCATATGAACCATAAAATGATCTACAGAAGTCAATTTCATGCACATCCTCATAACATTAAAATAATAATTTGGTACAATATTAATATGAAATTCATATTACTTATAAGCTTGAAATATGCAAAAAAAAGCACATAAAATACAAGTTACAATTCTGTAGTCGACCGTTACCAACGACGGGAGCTTTTACTTAATGTTGTATAATGTCCGTATTTATTGTTCAATCTTAACGAGATTCTCAAATGAGATCAAGAATGGAGTAAATATTATGTGTGTCAAAAAGAATTTGATCGGCTGTAAATTGTGTCTAATAATCGTTTTTTTCGTATTGCGGTGGTCAGGGGAGGAAAAAATCTAAAACAAACTCGTATAGCGTACGAAAACAAGAATCTAGATTACAAGTTTGATTGCTTGATTGATCTTATAGTCTCTGAGAAATAGGCGTACATACAGACGGACAGACGGATAGGGCTAAATCGACTTGTCTTGTCGTCCTGATCAAGAATATATATACTTTATGGGGTCTCCGATGATTATTATTTATTTATAATATTAGGTCTAGTATAAAATTCTAAGTTTAATAATTAAAACGAGCACTGGCTGTTGGGATTTTCGGCTCGGAACTGTCTTTTGGTCATATCTCAATTTTAGATTTTATCTCCGATGATTATTTCTATCTGTAACATACTTTTTGATTTTGCACATTTCAATTAGCTTCGTTTTTCCTTTTTTCAGAAGTCAAAGGGGCTAATAAAAACAAATTTGACACAATGTGACAACGTTTTTTAAGGTTTGTATTGAAAATATTTAAAGTGTTTCAATACCATTTTTTCTTATATAGCCGAGACTAATACTGTTGCAAAATAAATGAAAATTTACTTATGGAGTTAATTATATATTATAGCTTTTAAACACTTTATAAAATAGAATTAATTCTTTTGCCCTTAAGCTGGATTGGAACTCTTTTTATCTTTTCCATCATTTATCTTTTTAGCATATTTATTTTAATTGCTGACCCTTATTACTTGTTTACTCGGTATACAGCTTGGTGGGCTAATAGAATGCCCTTGGATTCAAAGGATAACATAAATTAGGAACGCGTATAAATAAAATTAAAATGTTTGGAAAATTCATGGTATAGTCAATTATGGACATGCTTCCTTTGGGCTTTATATTCTTAATTTAATTATAAATATAGTTCTTGTTTTTTCTCTTACATTTCACAGTCGGACAAACACATACACACATACACTTATACATACTGTATACTCTATAATCCAAGTGTTACTAACAATGGTCAGTGCTTGAATAAACACACACAGAATGTTTATTCTCTTATAGTGTGCTGACTGCGTTGCTGCCATCTAAAGATTTAATTAAGGGCTTATGCTATTCCTTTGTAGTCTATGCATTTTGTTATTTATGCTTGAATAATTGAGAGTTGGCATTTATTTTGTGCCTTCTATGCGAGGGGTAGTGGATGTAAGTTTTAAGGAAACAAAAGTCTATTAAAAGAAGCTTTGTTTTATTTATTTGGTAATTGTGTTTAAATGAGCTTAAGGAATTTTTAAACTAAATTGTATAAATCAGCTTGAATTTAAAGTTTTGCACTTCATTTTTAGCCCCTTTGCCTTTTTGTAAAAAAGAAGCAAAGCGGAGCTATTGGAAATGTGCAAAATCCAAAAGTATGTAACACATAGAAATAATTATCGGAGAACCCATAAAGTATATATATTCTGAATCAGGACGACAAGACGAGTTCATCTAGCCCTGTCCGTCCGTCTGTATGTCCATCTGTCCGTCTGTCTGTCTGTCAGTCTGTCCGTCTGTATGAACGTCTGTTTCTCAGAGACTATAAGATCTAGAGCAACCAAACTTGAAATCTAGATTCCTTATGTTCGTAGGTTATACGAGTTTGTTTTTGATTTTTGAATTTCCTCCCCTGACCCCCGCAATTCGAAAAAAACGATTATTTAGCACAATTTTCAGCCGATCAAATTTATTTTTGGTACACATTATTATTAGACCATTCTTGATCGATGTTGTGAATCTGGGTAAGATTGATCAAAAATCTCGGAAGTTATACATTATCAAAAGTGGCGTTATGGGCCCCGGGGGGTATAGTAGTGCGCGCAAAATAAGAGCTAGAGCAATGAAATTTGGAACGTAAATTTATTATGTTCGTACGCTATACGAGTTTGATTTAGAATTTTGATTTTCCTCCCCTGACCCCCGCAATTTGAAAAAATCGATTATAAGGTACAATTTTTAACCGATCAAATTTATTTTTCGCACACATATAAGGTAGACCATTCTTCATCTTCAATTCGTTAGAATTGAATAATAAACACGGAAGTTATACAACATTAAGTACCGCGCTATAGAGCGTGTGGGGCTAAAAGGTGCGCGCAATGGCTAAGTACGTGCAGAACTGTGTGTATGTATGAGTATGTGTGTGTATGGCCGTATATGTAGGCAAAGGGGCTCTCGTAGTCGGGTACACTCGACTACAGATCAACAATGGTCTAATTATGATGTGTACCAAAAATAAATTTGATCGGTTGAAAATTGTGCTTAATAATCGTTTTTTTCGATTTGCGGTGGTCAGGGGAGGCAATTCAAAAATCAAAAACAAACTCGTATAACCTACGAACATAACGAATCTAGATTTCAAGTTTGGTTGCTCTAGCTCTTATAGTCTCTGAGAAACAGGCTTTCATACAGACGGACAGACGGACAGACAGACAGACGGACAGGGGCTAGATGAACTCGTCTTGTCGTCCTGATTCAGAATATATATACTTTATGGGGTCTCCGATGATTATTTCTATGTGTTACATATTTCTCGATTTTGCACATTTCCAATAGCTCCGCTTTGCTCTTTTTTTACAAAAAGGCAAAGGGGCTAAAAATAATTTAAATTGCCCAGTTGCAAGCTAATTAAATATAAATTTTACGTTACCACAGACGAAAACTAATTATAAATTACATCATTGGATTTACCAAAAATATTCAGTATTATTCCGCAATCCCATTCACAAATAGTCGAAAGCTTAATAAAAATCCAAATTTGCTATTAAAGTTCACAGTTTGTTTAATGAATTCAATTTTGTGACTTTAGCTCTTTGTTGTTATGGTCACGGAATTCATAAATCAAAACAGGATGAAACTCACGATATAATCATCTACAAGTTGTCTGTGACTTTAACAGAAAATCTCTTGTTTTGCCAAGATTTTGCTTTTGCTGTATTTAGGCAACGCGTCGCGAGTTAACTGGTTGTCAGGAGCATTGGGATGCTGCTTTTATAGTCGTGCAGTGGAAGCAATGCGTCTGCGCGGATAATCAGAGAGCTTGAGAGAACTTGTTTGGATGGACATAACAATACCGGCTGTACTCCACTTATGCACTGCTCTTTTAGCATTTCGTAGCATTTGTTTACATGAGGACAGCTGAGGCTGAAGCCTTTCGCCAGCATGGTATTTCATCTCAATGTTGTTTAAGATGCCATGAGATTTCTCATATACATCTCTATGTGGGTATGTGTTTGTGTATGTGTTTATCTGTATACGGATATTACATTGAAGTTTTAATTGAATTGCGGCTGTAAGTTTTAACTGCATTTTGCACTGGGAATCGTTGCCACAAAGGTGTAAGAAAACTTTGCCACAAACTTAACGGCTTTAAACTTTTGCACTTTTGATGCAGGACTTTGTGGGTGCTTTGTTATTTTTATTTAGGGGTCATTTAAGATTTTTGCTGCAATAATTTAAACAAATCCGGTTTAAACAAACTGGAATTACGCGGCGCAGTGCCATTATAGCTTGCGCTTGTATGCAACAGAAAATATCTCTTTGGCAAGGGATTAAACGAAAAGTGATTTCCTCATTCATATCTATGCGATTGTGTTAGAAACGTAACTGTTTTAAACTTTTCGACTCTTCATGCAGGACTTTGTGGATGTTTTATTATTTTTATTAAGGTCTCATTTAAGACTTTTGCTGCAAGTATTTAAACAAAACCTGCTTAAACAAACTAGAATTACGCGGCGCAGTTCCATTAAAGCTTGCGCTTGAAAGTATGCAACAGAAAATGTCCCTTTGGCAAAGCATTAAACGAAAAGTGATTTGTTCTTTCATATCTATGTGACTGTGCTAGGAATACTGTCGAACACCTGTTGTTATTATTTTTGTTGCATTAACTGTTAGTATGTTGTCCTTTTATGTTGTTACCGCTATTGTTGATGTTGGTATTTTATTTCTGTTTTTTGCTTATTTCTTTTCTTTTCTTTTCCGCATACCACCAAAGTTTTGTATTCGATTTTTCCCTGTTGCTTTTGTTTGTATCATTGTTGTTGCTACTTTTGTTACGCCATTGTTTTCTTACTCTCGTTCTTCTTGTTCTTATCGTGCTGTTGCTATTGTTGACTGACTTTTTAAACAGTCTGCCGGTGCTTGATTTATTGCGGTTTGGTTAAGTGCAGGCACCAACTTAATCCTAGTTTCTTTGGTATGGTGCGTTTGTGCACTTTTTGTGACAACTTTTGTTCAACCAAACAAATTGCAGCAGCAACAGAATAGAGATTATCGAACTAAACTTTTGTACATTTATATTTTAATTATTTTAAAAATATCCGAGAATCTTTTTCATATTTAATTAAATAGTTGTTCAAATAATTAAATACTAGTAGCAAGACTTCCGATAGGAAAGTTTAATAAATAACTTATGATTTAATTTTTAATCTGATTTAACACAGTTTACACCAATAAAACTAAATAATTCTCATGTCCTTAACAGTTTTCATTTCAGTATAAAAATTCTTTTATTCACTCTCCCTAGAACTGTTTAAGGCTCACCATTAAACTTATCCCTCTTTATAGTTCTTCTATCTAGCTTCTATGTGCCGTGTTAACCCACTTAGAACAATTTAAGCACTCTGTGCCAATTTCACACACACAACCTCATAGAGTTCTTTCTGTGCCTGATTTACCCCAACGCTAATTACAATTATGTTCCTATTTTCCTATCAAATTGCCAGGGGTATTTTGAGCAGGGTAACAGCTGAACTGGGTAACTATAAAGGCCTCGCACGACAAAGCAATCGAGCTCCCAACATAGTCATGCATATTTTAAGCCCTCAATAGTAAAAAAAAAAAAAAAGTAAGAAATCTGTAGTCGAGTGTACCCGACTACGAGAGCCCTTTTGCCTACATATGCAGCCATACACACACATACTCATACATACACACAGTTCTGCACGTACTTAGCCATTCCGCGCACCTTTTAGCCCCACACGCTCTATAGCGCGGTACTTAATGTTGTATAACTTCCATGTTTATTATTCAATTCTAAAGAAATTCACAACGTAGATGAAAAATGGTCTACCTTATATGTGTGCGAAAAAAAACTTGATCGGTTAAAAGTTGTACCTTATAATCGATTTTTTTTGCGGCGGTCAGGGGAGGAAATTCGGAAATCTAAAACAAAGTCGTATAGCGTACGAACATAACAAATTTACGTTCCAAATTTCATTGCTCTAGCTCTTATTTTGCGCGCACTACTATACCCCCCCGGGGCCCATAATACCACTTTTGATGATGTATAACTTCCGAGATTTTTGATCAATCTTACCCAGATTCACAACATCGATCAAGAATGGTCTAATTATGCTGTGTACCAAAAATAAATTTGATCGGTTGAAAATTGTGCTTGATAATCGTATTTTTCGATTTGCGGGGGTCAGGGGAGGAAATTCAAAAATAAAAAACAAACTCGTATAACCTACGAACATGACGAATCTAGATTTCAAGTTTGGTCGCTCTAGCTCTTATAGTCTTATAGTCTCTGAGAAACAGACGTTCATACAGACGGACAGACGGACAGGCAGACAGACGGTCAGACGGACAGACAGACAGACGGACAGGGCTAGATGAACTCGTCTTGTCGTACTGATTCAGAATATATATACTTTATGGGGTCTCCGATGATTATTTCTATGTGTTACATACTTTTGGATTTTGCACATTTCCAATAGCTCCGCTTTGCTTCTTTTTTTACAAAAAGGCAAAGGGGCTAAAAAAAACTAAGAAAAAAAGAAATTTCTGGCAAGCTGCCCGCGTCATATCCATTTCTATGACTACGCTTTTTGTTCTGGTTCTGTCTATGTGGATTTCAATGGTATTTTTTTTATTTTTATTTTTTTTGTGTTTTTTGTTCGTCCAACCACGATTCGTTTGTCGGATTGAAAGTGTAACTTAATTTGTTGCCCTGATGGCAACAACGGCTATAGCGACCACAGCAGCTAAAAGCCATTTTGAACATGAACAATTTTGACAGCAACCCGCCCACATCGTACACGCCCAGTTACAAGTACATATGGCCCGGACTGGCCTAGCGATTTCATTAGTACTCAATTAATGGAGCATGATCTTAATGGGTTTTCAACAACAGGCAGTCCAAATTGAGCCAAACCGAATCAGCCTAACATTCACGCCAAACCCCTATACCATGCCCCTAGTGGCAGCCAGTTGGAGGGGTGTGTCGACACATGCCGTTCACTAAGTGCGCCAAATCAGCACAACTCTAATTGGAGGCGGACACCGGATGAGGATATGGATGTGAATGTGAATGTGGATTTGGATGTGAATGTGAATGTGGATATGGATGTGGATATGGATGTGGATATGGATGTGGATATGGATGTGGATATGGATGAGGATGCGGCAAGCGTTCATTGTATACTTCGAATCAAAGGCGGCCGCCTGCAAAAAGTTTATTACTGGCCAAAAAGCAATAACCTATTGACCCCCTCCCCCAAACTCTTACCATTACATTTGTACAAATTCACGAGGGAAAATAATTATTATATGTATTATTGTGTATGGTATACATTTGCTCAATTATATGGGCAATCTGTCAATAATTCTTTGACTGGTTGAGTCAATCAAAAGTTTTGGTTTGATTGGTTCAAGCTGTTGATTGATTGAGTGTTGGTGTAAACAAATTGCCTACTTACAAAATGTTATATGTAAGTTCTATACAGATAAAAAATTACATCACTTAAAACAGATAATTTGAGTATACAAGAAGATGATGAAAGGTTACATCAGAAAGATTATAAAAATAATTAAATCTATGCAATAAAAATATTAGTGATGGTATCCAGTTTATATAATATGAGATTCTACTGCATTTATTATATACATACATAGTTTAATTAAAAACAAGTAAGAAATCTGTAGTCGAGTGTACCCGACTACGAGAGCCCCTTTACCTACATATACAGCCATACACACACATACTCATACATACACACAGTTCTGCACGTACTTAGCCATTGCGCGCACCTTTTAGCCCACCACGCTCTATAGCGCGGTACTTAATGTTGTATAACTTCCGTGTTTATTATTCAATTCTAACGAATTGAAGATGAAGAATGGTCTACCTTATATGTGTGCGAAAAATAAATTTGATCGGTTAAAAATTGTACGTTATAATCGATTCTTTCAAATTGCGGGGGTCAGGGGAGGTAAATCGAAAATCTAAATCAAACTCGTATAGCGTACGAACATAACAAATTTACGTTCCAAATTTCATTGCTCTAGCTCTTATTTGGCGCGAACTACTATACCCCCCCGGGGCCCATAACGCCACTTTTGATGATGTATAACTTCCGAGATTTTTGATCAATCTTACCCAGGGGCTAATTATGAAAGTAATGTTACCTAAAGAATGGTTGAATTTTTTTCAGGTTATATCTGATTGAAGCTCAATTATGCTTCATTGTATGGTATAAATTCTATAATAACCCATTTACAATTGCTTTTAATCCCTATTTTAAATGAAATAAATTAATAGTATCAGACAACAATATGTTTAGCCCCTTTGCCTTTTTGTAAAAAAGAAGCAAAGCGGAGCTATTGGAAATGTGCAAAATCCAAAAGTATGTAACACATAGAAATAATCATCGGAGACCCCATAAAGTATATATATTCTGAATCAGGACGACAAGACGAGTTCATCTAGCCCTGTCTGTCTGTCCGTCTGTCTGTCTGTCCGTCTGTCCGTCTGTATGAACGCCTGTTTCTCAGACTCTATAAGAGCTAGAGCAACCAAACTTGAAATCTAGATTTGATATGTTCGTACGCTATACGAGTTTGTTTTAGATTTTCGAATTTCCTCCCCTGACCCCCGCAATTTGAAAATATCGATTATAAGATACAATTTTTAACCGATCAAATTTCTTTTTCGCACACATATTAAGTAGACCATTCTTCATCTACGTTTCGTTAGAATTGAATAATAAACACGGAAGTTATACAACATTAAGTACCGCGCTATAGAGCGTGGTGGGCTAAAATGTGTGCGCAGTGGCTAAGTACGTGCAGAACTGTGTGTATGTATGAGTATGTGTGTGTATGGCTGTATATGTAGGCAAAGGGGCTCTCGTAGTCGGGTACACTCGACTACAGATTTCTTACTTGTTATATATGTTTTACAAGCCAAATGTATAATTTAATGTCCTCCTCCAAAATAAGATCTACAGGTAGTAAGTTAACTTTATAAATGTTATAGAAAAAGAATGCTACTTAAATTTAAATATTTGTTTTAGCAATTCGTGCTTAAAATGTTCAATAGCTCTTTGGACTACGGGTGCTCAGTTGCAAACTTCCTTCCAAAGTTCGGCCGTATTCAATCACTGTACCATAAAAAAAACACCTCGTAGGTGAAAGAGTAATGTCTGGGGTTAGGGAGGTAGAGAAGAGCAGGTGGCAATGTATAACAAGTGGTCCTTGTCCTAGTGAACATCCTTTGGCTCGCTAGCTCTTTGGCTCAAGCTTCGGGCAATCGAGGCTAATATTTCAGCGGCTCGAATGGCGGAAAGCAATTGCTTTCCGGTTATTGTGTATATTTACGGGATATTTGTTGCCAAGCATCTGCTAGGGAATAAAATAGAATCTTAAACATGCATTTGCCATAAGCGGATTGTACGAGCCAACATTATTTTGATTGTGAACAGCTTCAATTTTACCTTCAGGTGAAAAGAGTTTACTTAGATATCATATATATATATATTGGTATACATTATATTAAAAATATAGCTATATCAATAGTATATCACATTTTAAAGTCAATACACTTAATCGATAAATATAGCAACAAAAGTTTATTGAGAAGCTTTAACTTATTATTAAGCAAACTTATAATACAATTTTTGGCAATTTGTATACGATTCATAGTACAGCACTGAGAGTAATCACAGTTTTCTTTCTACGACAGTCTGAGCTTTCACACTCGAGCAGTGAATTATTTGAGTCATGGCAAATGGAAAAATACGTCAGCAATAATATTATATATTGTTTTTTTCATTATAATTATTATTATTTATGTCATTTGATTCACTTTTCCTTTGCTGTTGAGTGTTTCACGTTAATGACATTTATTATAACAGATTGCTACAATATTCGTATCATATAAGTACTGGTACTAGAAGTAAAAGAGCGAAACAAGCAATTTAATTTTTAATTTTCCAACTGAATGCGTTCAAATTAGGCTCATTACTGTACAGATTATCCCCAGGATGAGGATATGAAGACGTGAGATTGTTAGGATGTGTAATGTGTTTCCTGCTAGGATACTCTCGCAAGACTAAATTGACAAGGACCTTTTTAAAGTCGCCTTAATACAAACATTTTCCTGGACAAGAAGTAACTTTATGTAGTTGCCCAGCCTATTTCACTTTTATCGTCTTTCAAGCCGTTGAGCAGAATATCCATTATACACAGTGAAGCTTTAAGGAAACAAGAATGGGAACATATGAAACATATCCCAATTCAATTTTCTTTATACTTGACCAACTTTCAATTACCCTCGGGATAAACACTTGTACATGTATTAAATAGATGAACCAAGAAGTCTTCAAACTTTAATGTAGTTAGTTCTTATAAAAGGGTGCTTAATATATGTATAGCTATAGGTATAGGTAGGTGTAGATATAGATATAGGTATACGTATAGCTATAAGTATGGTAATATATATTGGTATAGGTAACATATAGGTATAAGTTTAAATATATGTATACGTATAGGAGTAGATATGGATATAGGTATAAGGTATACGTTTAGATGTAGGTATATTTATAGGTAAAGGTATAAGTATAGGTATAGGTATAGGTATATTTATAGATATCGGTATAGGTATAAGTATATGTATAGGTATAGATATAGGTATAGGTATTTAGGCTTAGCCAAAGTGTATAATTATTATTATTATTTATTAACGTAATTTTAAATTTTAATTTATAGCACAATACTTGTGTAGCTGTGTTTGTTGTGTTATTAAGTTACTTTTAATTCATGTGTTAATTTGATAAAGTTATTCGGGTTTGATTTTGGCAAGGAGTGTAAAGTGTATTATAGATGTAAACTATTTATATTTGTAGATACTTTTAATATATAATTTGGGAATTGATTTAAACGATTTCTTAAGGTTTTTTGTGTGTTTTTTATTAAATGAAGTTAAAAGAGCAAAATGTTAGTTATTTGCCGGCTATTTAAAGCAGTTGGAAACGACGCGAACGGCGAGGGGAAATCCGAATATGGAGACCTATTGGGCAGTTTTTGCTGACGTTGTTGTGTGTTAAATGGCATAACAAATGATGTTTAATGCTGTGGCTGATGAAGCTGAAAACGGCCCAAACGCATTTCATGTGGCCAAACATGCGTGTGCAAATGGAACGCCATTTTCATGGCGCCTTTATCCTGACGTGGCAACGGGATTCTTTTGAAAGAAGCTTGTGGGAAAAACACGCTGCTCATTTGGCTTGATAATTTATTTTCGCATATTAATTTTTCTCGACTTCTACCAAAAAGTGTGAGAGAGATGAAAGACAGAAAGATAGACAGGCATAGAGTGAGAAACAGAAGTGAGGATGAGGGGTAAAAAAAAGAAAGAGAAATATAAAGGCAAATGAGAAATGTGTGATAAATGAACGATGCTTAAATGTTCATGGATGCGAGTATTCCTCACCACAGGAAGCAGCCAGCAGGCAACAACCCTCACCCCGTTGCCTTCACCCCAAAAATTATTATACTGAAACATATTTAATTTGTGCGTTTAAAGATATAACTTTTACTTTGATATATTCCTGTTACAGATTTAATTGCTATTGGCAACCATATATATATATATATATATATATATATATATACATATATATATAGTAAATAATAAGTGTCGACTAACAAAAGTGTTCAATTTATCAGGCTTAAAAGATGGCTGAAACCTTGACAACAGCTACAAACTTAATGAGATCTCAAATGTCGCTAATGGCTAGTAACTTAAGTTGGTAACTCACTCACAAAGCTCGAGGCTCTAAGATGATTAAGGGTCAAGAAGTTGACTAATCCCTCAATTAATCTCAACGTATAAATCCCCCCAAAAAGTGCTTACAGAGTTGTCTTTATACTTAAACTATAAATGGAGACAGAAACTATTATTTAAGATACAAATAAAATGCACAATTTAAATCTTTAATTGATTAAATCATTTCTTAGCGTCTTTGTCTTTTGTATAAAGAAACAAGTAAGAAGTCTGTACTCGAGTATACCCGACTACAAGAGCCCCTTTGCCTACATATAAATCCATACACACACATACACATAGTTCTGCACGTACTTTAAGCCATTGTGCGCGCCTTTTAGCCCCGCGCTCCGTTTTGCGATACCTAATGTTCTGTAACTTCTGTGTTTATTTTTGAATCTGAACGAAATTCACAACGTTGATCAAAAACGCTTTAAATAATATGTGTGCCAAAAAGAAATTTAAATAGTTGAAAATTGTGCCATATAATCGATTTTTCAAATTGCGGGGCTCAGGTGAGGAAATTCAAAAATCGAAAACAAACTCGTATAGCATACGAAATTAACGCATCTAAGTTTAAAATTTGGTTGCTCTAGCTCTTATAGTCTCTGAGAAACAGGCGTTCATACAGACGGACGGATGGACAGACAGAATCATCTGAGACCCCGTAAAGTATATACATTCTTGATCAGCACGACTATCAGAGTCGATCTAGCCATGACCGTCTGCCCGTCAGAAGTATCAACCGATCTAGTTCATTTTGGGTCACATAATAATAACATCATTCTTGACCTATATTGTGAATCTTGATAAGATGGCTTAAAGTGCGTTTAGAACTGTTTGTATGTGTGTATGTCTGTGTATGTAGGCAAAGGGGTTTTCGTAGTCGGGTACACTCGACTACAGATTTTTTACTTGTTATCAGTGCGTCTGCCAAATAGAATCTATCCTTACTGAATCAAACATCATTATACACATTTCACTCGCTCGACCCTTGTCCTTTGAAATGTGAAACAACCCAATTATACTGTGCAGAATGCCATGAATATAATATAAGAGACATCTATTATATTGGGGCTAAACTGAATGGTATGTGAATGGGTATTGTTTTAGGGGACTTATTATTGTAGCTGTAGTAGTCGCAAGTTCTTTAAGTGGCACTTGCATTAAATGGAGCAGCTGCTTCTTCATCAGCTTTATAATCGTCCAAAGGCATGAGATACCCAAGCTGCTTGTACCCGGCACAGATTTTGAAGTGTTTTGTTTATCATGTGGTGCACACATTTTCATATCTCACTCTCATATCTATATCCAGAGTTGTGTTGCAGCCGTCATTTGCATAATAATTTAACTCATTACAGTAACCGGAGTCTGCCCCTCAACTCTTGCAGCAACATTGTCTGACACTTAAAATAAATAAGCATAACATCTTGCGAGAAGCTGCTGTTGGGGAGGTGCTGCCACTGGTTTCTTACCTCAAAAGGATTTATGCTTGCTATAAGCAACCATAAGGCAATTCTAAAGGTACAATGAGGTCAAGATGTGGCAGCACACCTAGAACTATATATGTTTTTGTATATGTTGTTGTTCTGTTAACCATACCAAAACCACACACAAACATTATAAATTATGTATAAGCCATGTGTGTGTGTGTGTGGCATAAACTTAAACGTTTCGACAATTTAATTGTTAAATGCTTTTACCAACTTCAAATACTGTACAACCCAGCCAGCATATATATTGCACACCTGTCAATGGTTCATCAATTACTTCTGTCAATTGTCTATTTGCATTTTAATTGATTTGTCAACGTTAGTTGTTGATTTCCATTTCCATTGTGGCACATACAAGTGCATATGTATGCATGAATCACCTTTAGAGAACTTCAGCATATTTAGATTCCAATTTGCATTTGCACTGCAATACTATGAGTCCTTGCTATGTCTCATTGGACAAACTTTGGCAACTTACAACTGGCTACTGGCAACCGGCAACTGGCAACTTGCCGCTGCATGAACTTTGTGGCTTTTAACGAGCCACATAAAATATTCCACTTGATACTTGTTGGCTTGAAAATACCAGTTTAAAGTGTTGCAGCACAAGTTTTTGGCCTTGTTCTCGACATACATTATTGCTGCAAGCTGCTAGCTACCAATATGCAAGTTATATAATATTAGTATGACCAATTGGGTGGTAACTTGCAAGTTGCAACAACGTTGAGAAAAAAAAAACAAATAATAATAATAATAAGAATGTTTCAATTTATATTTCTTTAAATTTACTTTTCTTATGAGCTTATTAATATTTCTATAATAATTGAATACTTAATAATGCTAAGTAAATGCCTCTCTTCCACTTCCACTTTAAGTTTCTTAACTTACTCCTAAGCTTATTGAGCAATGCACCGACATTTACTTTGTCTACATATATTTTTATATGCTTCTGCCAGTGTTCACTTTCTACGTAGTTTGCTTTTCACTCTTGCTTCTATTTAATCTCTGTTCATCTGCTCATCTGCTCATGCTTATGCTCATCTCATGTTCATACCCATGCCTATGGTCTGTCTCAATGGTGCTTTTCCGTTAGTTTTGCTGCAGCGCTTGACGCAACAGCAATTTACTTAACTTACTCAAGTCGTTGTCGGCATAACTTCCGCTCCACATTCTTCTCGTCTCTAAAAAAAAAAGAAAGGAAACAGTAGATAAAAGATAGAAAATAGAAAATAAGAAGATGAACTTAAATCATGGCTGGATACTCCTAGTTATCCCACACGTTGAGCTTCTCGCTTAGAGTCTTAATGTCAATGCTCACACATTTTATACTATTTCTTATATGAGTCCTTCAACAATTTCAAATCTTCTCGTATATAAGTCTCTTACATAAGCTCGCCTTATTTAGTCATTTTCCCCTTTCAAACAGTTCTATATATTGTAAACTATTCACAGTTAAAACCCAAACTGAGTCACGCTCAAATATGCGCTAATAATGCGCAATCTATTGCAAATGCCCTACGAGAATTGTATGAAAGTCATAACTTTCATCATACTTTAACTTTATAAAAGAGTTGGAAATTATTGTCTTAATAAATATTGGCAACTGTATTTTAATTCAACTAAGCAAAGTAAGTAACTAAGTAACTATTAATGATTCTCAGTTAAATTTCAGTTTCGAATGTTTTGTTCTAAACTCTAAAGTTGATTTCAATGAATCTATTTATCTATTTAGGCATTTGGTTAAAATATGTTAAAGTCAATCAAAGATCTTGACTGAAAAGATATCATCGCCTTGACCTCCTCTTTAGACCATCCAAAGAGCCCCAAAATATTCTTTCATTGGCCCCCAACATATAATTAACTTGTAATTATTTGTTATGTTAGATAGGTTGTAAATAAAGTTAGAGTAAAATAAAAAAATGTAAATCTTAGATTAAATAAGCAACGCTTATATACATTTTTTTATTCACAAAAAATGACTACTTGGCCTATGTAGCTGCAGTAAACTGGAACAAACATTAATATAATAAATAAAAATCATAACAATCTAATTGAGTTGTAAACTTAATGATTGCTTGATACTTTGACTTTGTATATAATCCTAAAAACTCAACCATACGCTTAATTAACTTAATCCTCATCATCGTGATTAATTCCATTAAATTTAAAACACTTTATTTATTCATGTACAGAATTAATTATACACAAGTTATTAATTTATTTATATAGATTAAGTTTAATATAGAAAAAATATACACTTTTTATTATTAACACACACGAACAAACACACACAAACACACACCTCTAAGCAAACTGTTCTTATACGCAAAGTCTAATTCAAGTTTCTGAAAATAAGAAATTCTCTATAAACTGCGAATTAAATTAGTTTTGACAAATTAAATATTAAATATTATCATTTATGTAGAAGAGAACTTCATTTATAGTTTTATAATTTATTTAAAAATACTAGATATATTCCATCTTGAATATCGCTATGTAATGTTAATCTGTTGAGAAGATACTGTGAACTGTTGGCCCTAGCTTTAAGTAAGAATTTGAGTTAAAGATCGATTGGTGTAAGTAGCTCAACGAGTTAACTTATTGACCGAGAATCATGTTCTCAAGTAACTGCTAATTGATCTGACTTAAATACTTACTTAACTCAGGCTGCACAAATAATTAGAAAGCGAAGAAAGTGAGTGCTGTGGTACAAGGTGTGAGAATTCTATGGCTCAGTTATCGGTCAGATCTTTAGCTGTGAGGAGGGTACCGCCATGTGTAGACAGTTAACAGTTTTCTTTATAACAGTCTTGGCAATGGTCAGTGGACTTGGCAACGATGATGATCATTTTAAACGGTTCAGTAGATCGCTACTATTTCCAGCAACTTCGCCAACACGTGTGCAGTTTATTGGTGGTATTGGAATTCCAGTAGAGGATCTGCATTTTGAGTCAGTTACTTCTGGCTATGTGCTCAAGACAGAGTATTTTCTACCCACCACTGCACAGGAATTAACAAAAGTTTACCTCAAGCCCCAAGCGATTACTGGTAGGCAGACTCATGGCCAGCAAACAAAAGGCAACTCTACCTTGGGATCAATGTACCGTTGGATCATTTATCGTAGTATTGAAATGGTGCTACAGAACCTAAACCTCCATGGACGCAGCTGTCTACTACGAGTAATCTGCGAGCATGCCGCGTTTCCTTTAACCCATGAAAATGGTTTACTTGGCGAGATTCTGCACATCATTCTGACTCCATCGACTTCCTCGGAGCACTATGCACTCCACTCTGACAGAGAGTATCTGGTTGCAGAACGATTTGGTAAGAGCAAGGGCGATTGTGTCGCAGCCTATGCTGCAAACTGTCCAAGATCTCCCATAGATCTGATAACAATATTAATTTAAGCCAAATATTATGAGCTATGTAACCCTTATACAATGTGATATGCCTGAATAAAAGTGTTATTAAAGTTATTATTCATTATTTGACTTTGTGTCAATATCAACAAATTAATGATAACGTGCTCCTTTATGAGATAGGGATCAGAGGAACTTATATTCTATGAATCCATGGGTCATCTGTCACAGTATCAAAATGATACTACAGTATACGAATGATATTATATTATAGAGGTGCTCCGAGCCATAATATATATATCAGTTATTGAATATATATTCTTTTTTCACTATAGTAAATCTTTAGTATATAATATAGTATTTGTTGGTTCTCTTCCCTGTCTAATACCTGGAAAAAATGTTCAATAGATCTGAAGTACAAGCTATCTCCGACTAATATTTTTAGCCCCTTTGCCTTTTTGTAAACAAGTAAGAAGTCTGTAGTCGAGTGTACCCGACTACGGGAGCCCCTTTGCCTACATATACAGCCATACACACACATACTCATACATACATACAGCTCAGCACGTACTTAGCCATTGTGCGCACCTTTTAGCCCCCCACGCTGTATATCACGGTACTTAATGTTGTATAACTTCCGTGTTTATTGTTCAATTTTAACGAAATTTACAACGTATATGAAGAATGGTCTACCTTATATGTGTGCGAAAAAGAAATTTGATCAGTTAAAAATTGTACCTTATAATTTTACGAATTGCGGGGGTCAGGGGAGGCAATTCGGGAATCTAAAACAAACTCGTATAGCGTACGAACATAACAAATTTACGTTCCAAATTTCGTTGCTCTAGCTCTTATTTTGCGCGCACTACTATACCCCCCCGGGGCCCATAACGCCACATTTGATGATGTATAACTTCCGAGATTTTTGATCAATCTTACCCAGATTCACAACATGGATCAAGAGTGGTCTAATTATGATGTATGCCAAAAATAAATTTGATCGGTTGAAAATTGTGCTTAATAATCGTTTTTTTCGATTTGCGGGGGTCAGGGGAGGAAATTGAAAAATCAAAAACAAACTTGTTCAGCGTACGAACATAACGAATCTAGATTTCAAGTTTGGTTGCTCTAGCTCTTATAGTCTCTGAGAAACAGGCGTTCATACGGACGGACGGACGGACGCACAGACAGACGGACAGATCAACTCGTCTTGTCGTCCTGATTCAGAATATATATACTTTATGGGGTCTCCGATGATTATTTCTATGTGTTACATACTTTTGGATTTTGCACATTTCCAATAGCTCCGCTTTGCTTCTTTTGTACAAAAAGGCAAAGGGGCTAAAACGCCTGTTTCTATTCGATTTATAAGGTACAACACATATTGAGTAGACCATTCTTCATATACGTTGTGAATTTCGTTAAAATTGAACAATAAAAAGGGAAGTTAGTTTAATTATGTGAGTATTCCGGATCACCATCCTGCTGCATCTGTAATCTAATCTATTCTATAATCTCATTATCTAGATTAGAATAATAATTTTTTAATTAGTTTATTCAGTATTAAGGTTTTAAAGAAAAAAGATTTACATATCAACGGTACTATTAAGGAATGGTAATAAGGATCTCATAATGCGACAGATTCAGAGATAGTTACCTTAATTGAATTGAGCGAAGAAAGTAAATTCTATAGGGGTAAAAATCGATTACCTTTCTGTTCTTCTAAGACTAAATATTAATTGCTAACCTTGCCTAGTTTGGGGTTAATTAAATATAGTATAAAAACTAATGGGGGTAAACCATATATATTTAAATGCAGTAAAATTATTGCTCATTGAAGTATTATTATGAAATAAATATTTATAATTGTTTAATCTTTAAATTTTGTGAGCTTTACTAAGTCAGTTAATTGGATTAAATGACATTTAGGTGAGATTATTGTTACAATTGTTATATGCAAATGTGGCACATTGGAATCATTTTGCTGTAGCTAATTATTGTTTAGTATCACGCACAACATGGAGGTGTGATAATTACAAAGTTGATAAACATTTTAATTAGTTTTCGCACTCGCTGCATGATTCGCATGGCAATCAGAATCAATTGTAACTACACATGTCTTCTTTGGTCACACGCTGCGTATGTGTAATGTTTGACTGTGACAGTTATTCATGCAGTTGGGGTTGCGCTTAATATACTCAAGTTAAATTTAAATGGCAAATATAATTTATATGAATAAAACAAGATTTTCTCTCATTAGAGCCTGCAACACACGTATTTCCTTTAATCCAACGTAACGCCCGCTCACAATGGGCTTTAATACTTTTGGCACGCAATCGGCCTGGCCATGTCTGTATCTGTGAACGTGTTCACGTCCAAAACTCACACTACCATAAAATAATTACACACATTTAGTTAAGCACAACATGAAACAGAAATACATGACAAACGCCATTCGAGCAGGATGCCTATATTTGCTACTGGACAAACTGAAATCCTTTTGCCTCTGGCATTTTAATACCAAGAACTAAATGAGTTTAATATTAATTAGCTGCCTGACAAAACACAACACGAAACGACACAGCACACTACAACACTAAAACACAATACAAGCAAATCCAATCGACAGATTCTTTTGTTTCGTATTGCGCATACGTCATGTTGCTTGAGGCGCCTATCACAGGCCAAATTAAAGCAAAATATAGCACATAGCCCCACCATTGCTCTGCTTGCTGGAGAGATCCAACCATTCCAGATGTTTATTTCAAAATGCCCCAAAATCATTGCCCTAACTTCTTTTGGGAAGTACTTTTTGGATATTCCATATAAATACAAGTATGAAATCTGTACTCGAGTGAACCCGACTACAAGAATCCCTTTCCCTACATAAACAGACATACACACATACACTCTTTGCCTGCACTTTTTAGACCCTCGCGATCTATTGCGCGATATTTACGTGTTTTTTGTTCAATCTTAACGAGATTAACAACGTACTTCAATAATGGTCTAATTATTATGTAGGCTAAAAAAAGTCAATTGTCCTTAATAGTAGTTCTTTGTATTGTGGGTATGGTTGCCAACTTTTTTTTCAAGAAAAACATTATATTTTGATAAAAAACTAATTTTGAACAGTATTTTAGAAAAACAAACAGTATCTTATTTATTTAATTTTTTAAATACATACTTTTGAGAGTTTTTAGCACAGTTTAATAGTTTATAATCTTTTTTAAAAATTTCATATACTTCTGTACAACTATAATTCAAATTTAAACAAATAAGGATACTTTTGTTTAATTTCATCGTGCAAACCTGGCTATTATATGATAAGTTGTGCTTTACAGTGTGAAATGTAAAAGCTAACTCGGCTGCAGTTACATTGTTGTGTTCATTTGAAGCAGAAGAAATGCCAGAAGCAGAAACAGAAATCTTTGGGAAAAACTTTTCCAATAGGCCAGATTTTTGATTTTGCGACTTAGTGTTAAGATCTTGATTGTTGAAATCAGAAAAAAACAGTATTTTTGGATACTGTTTTTATGTTCAACAGTATAAAGTATAATTTACTCGAGAACAGTATAATACTGTTTTAAACAGTATGGTTGGTAACCCTAATTGTGGTGGTCAGGGGTGGAAATTCAAAATTTAAAACAAAGGCGTATAGTGTACTTTATGGGGTCTCAGATGATTAATTGAACCTGTTACATACTTTTGATTTTGTACATTTCCATTAGCTCCCTTTTAGCCTTTTTTAAGGCAAAGGGTCTAGCAATGTTATGATTGAAATGACCAAAGTAAACTTAACTAAACTCAACTAAACTCTGTAGAGCTACAGTCTTAAGTTCTTGGCCTTTGTGAAACATCTTGGCTAGCCAGATGTGGTCGTTTGTTTATCATTTGAAAATGTCTAGAGGCCACTAAAATTCATCAAGACAGTCAACATGATTTTTAAATAATGAACCGAAATAGAAATATGATTTTACAGGCTTTTTATTATTGATTGTATTCTAGATATTGATAATACAATTATTTTATACACTCTTTATCCGTCACCGTTAAGTTAACTAATTTAAATGATACTAGGATTCTTTAATTCTTTAACTTATAAATAAAAGGTTACAGGCAAAAAATTTAATTTTTTCAGTTAAATTTATATATAAATAATCCTTTGATGTTTTAATCATTTGCGATAAATATATTGAAACAGTTCGTAGGAAACCGTTTCATATAAATAAAGATAAATATAAGTAAATAAAAAAAAATTAAAAATTAAAATTAAATAAACAGATAGCTCAATAAATTAAAAAAAAATATTTAAATATATTAATTACATAAAACAAGTAAGGAGTCTGTAGTCGAGTGTACCCGACTACGAGAGCTCTTTGCCTACATATACAGCCATACACACACATACTCATACATACACACAGTTCTGCACGTACTTAGCCATTACGCGCACCTGTTAGCCCCCCACGCTCTATAGCGCGGTACTTAATGTTGTATAACTTCCGTGTTTATTGTTTAATTTTAACGAAAATCACAACGTAGATGAAGAATGGTCTACTTAAAATGTGTGAGAAATAGAAATTTGATCGGTAAAAAAATGTACCATATAATCGATTTTTCAAATTGCGTGGTTCAGGGGAGGAAATTCGAAAATGTAAAAAAAAATCGTATGGCGTACAAACATAACAAATCTATGTTCCAAATTTCGTTGCTCTAGCTTTGATTTTCCGTGCACTTCTATACCCCCCCGGGGCCAATAACGCCACTTTTGATGATCTATAATTTCCGAGATTTTTGAATAATCTTACCAAGATTAACAACATCGATCAAGAATGGTATAATTATGATGTGTGCCAAAAAATAAATTTGATCGGTTGAAAATTGTGCTTAATAATCGTTTTTTTTAGCCCCTTTCCTTTTTGTAAAAAAAGAGCAAAGCGGAGCTATTGGAAATGTGCAAAATCCAAAAGTATGTAACACATAGAAATAATCATCGGAGACCCCATAAAGTATATATATTCTGAATCAGGACGACAAGACGAGTTCATCTAGCCCTGTCCGTCTGTCTGTCTGTCCGTCTGTCCGTCTGTCCGTCTGTCCGTCTGACCGTCTGTCCGTCTGTCCGTCTGTCCGTCTGTCCGTCTGTATGAACGCCTGTTTCTCAGAGACTATAAGAGCTAGAGCAACCAAACTTGAAATCTAGATTCGTTATGTTTGTAGGTTATACGAGTTTGTTTTTGATTTTTGAATTTCCTCCCCTGACCCCCGCAAATCGAAAAAAACGATTATTAAGCACAATTTTCAACCAATCAAATTGATTTTTGGTACACATCATAATTAGACCATTCTTGATCGATGTTGTAAGTCTGGGTAAGATTGATCAAAAATCTCGGAAGTTATAGATCATCAAAAGTGGCGTTATGGGCCCCGGGGGTAATGTAGTGCGCGCAAAATAAGAGCTAGAGCAACGAAATTTGGAACGTAGATTTGTTATGTTCGTACGCTATACGAGTTTGTTTTTGATTTTTAAATTTCTTCCCCTGACCCCCGCAAATCGAAAAAAACGATTATAAGGTACAATTTTTAACCGATCAAATTTATTTTTCACACACATATTAAGTAGATCAATCTTCATCTACGTTGTGAGTTTCGTTAAAATTGAACGAAAAACACGGAAGTTATACAACAATAAGTACAGCGCTATAGAGCGTGGGGGGCTAAAAGGCGCGCGCAATGGCCAAGTACGTGCTGAACTGTGTGTATGTATGAGTATGTGTGAGTATGGCTGTATATGTAGGCAAAGGGGCTCTCGTAGTCGGGTACACTCGACTACAGAATTCTTACCTGTTTTGATTTACAAACTCGTATAACCTACGAACATAAGGAATCTACATTTCAAGTTTGGTTGCTCTAGCTCTTATAGTCTCTGAGAAACAGGCGTTCATACAGCCGGACAGATGAACAGACAGACAGACGGACAGACAGACAGACTGACAGACAAACAGACGGACAGACAGACAGACGGACAGGGCTAGATCAACTCGTCTTGTCGTCCTGATTCAGAATATATATAATTTATGAAGTCTCCGATGATTATTTCTATGTGTTACATACTTTTGGATTTCTTTTTTACAAAAAGGCAAAGGGGCTAATAAAAACAAATAAGTAAATAAAATAAATGAATTAAAAATAAATATTAACAAGTAAGAAGTCTGTAGTCGAGTGTACCCGACTACGAGAGCCCCTTTGCCTACATATACAGCCATACACACACATACTCATACATACACACAGTTCTGCACGTACTTAGCCATTGCGCGCGCCATTTAGACCCCCACGCTCTATAGCGCGGTACTTATTATTGTATAACATCCGAGTTTATTGTTCAATTTTAACGAAATTCACAACTTAGATGAAGAATGGTCTACTTAATATGTGTGCTAAAAAGAAATTTGATCGGTTAAAAATTGTATCTGAAAATCGATTTTTTCAAATTGCGGGGGTCAGGGAAGGAAATTGAAAAATCAAAAACAAACTCGAATAGCGTACAAACATAATAAATCTACGTTCCAAATTTCGTTGCTCTATCTCTTATCTTGCGCGCACTACATTACCCCCGCGGGGCCCATAACGCCACATTTGCTGATCTATAACTTCCGAGATTTTTGATCAATTTTACCCAGATTCACAACATCGATCATGAGCGGTCTAATTATGATGTGTGCCAAAAATAAATTTGATCGGTTGAAAATTGTGCTTAATAATCGTTTTTTTCGATTTGCGGGGGTCAGGGGAGGAAATTGAAAAATCAAAGAAAAACTCGTATAGCGTACAAACATAACAAATATACGTTCCAAATTTCGTTGCTCTAGCTCTTACTTTGCGCGCGCTACAATACCCCCCCGGGGCCCATAACGTCACTTTTGCTGATCTATAACTTCCGAGATTTTTGATCAATGTTACCCAGATTCACAACATCGATCAAGAGCGGTCTAATTATGATGTGTGCCAAAAATAAATTTGATCGGTGGAAAGTTGTGCTTAATAATCGATTTTTTCGAATTGCGGGGGTCAGGGGAGGAAATTGAAAAATCAAAAAACAAACTTGCACAGCGTACGAACATAACGAATCTAGATTTCAAGTTTGGTTGCTTTAGGTCTTATAGTCTCTGAGAAACACGCGTTCATACGGACGGACGGACGGACGGACAGACAGACGGACAGGGCTAGATGAACTCGTCTTGTCGTCCTGATTCAGAATATATATACTTTATGGGGTCTCCGATGATTACTTCTATGTGTTACATACTTTTGGATTTTGCACATTTCCAATAGCTCCGCTTTGCTCTTTTTTTACAAAAATGGCAAAGGGGCTAAAAAGGCAAATAGAGCGCAGCAGCAACAACAATTGTTGTACTTGTTGTTTCTATTGTTGTTGGCGCAGCATTTAAAAAAAGAAGAAAAGAAAAAGCTGCATATGATGACAATATATTGATAAGATGCACAAAAGAAACAAGTAAGAAGTCTGTAGTCGAGTGTACCCGACTACGAGAGCCCCTTTGCCTACATATACAGCCATAAACACACATACTCATACATACACACAGTTCTGCACGTACTTAGCCATTGCGCGCACCTTTTATAGTCTCTGAGAAACAGGCGTTCATACGGACGGACGGACGGACGGACGGACGGACAGACAGACGGACAGACAGACGGACGGTCGGACGGACGGACGGACAGACAGACGGACAGGGCTAGATCAACTCGTCTTGTTGTCCTGATTCAGAATATAATACTTTATGGGGTCTCCGATGATTATTTCTATGTGTTACATACTTTTGGATTTTGCATATTTCCAATATCTCCGCTTTGCTCTTTTTTTACAAAAAAGGCAAAGGGGCTAAAAACAAGTAGGAAATCTGTAGTCGAGTGTACCCGACTACGAGAGCCCCTTTGCCTACATATACAGCCATACACACACATACTCATACATACACACAGTTCTGCACGTACTTAGCCATTGCGCGCACCTTTTAGCCCCCCACGCACTATATCAAGGTACTTAATGTTGCACAACTTCCGTGTTTATTGTTTAATTTTAACGAAATTCACAACGTAGATGATAAATGGTTTACTTAATATGTGTGCGTAAATGAAATTTGATCGGTTAAAAATTGTATCTGAAAATCAATTTTTTCAAATTGCGGCGGTCAGGGGAGGAAATTGAAAAATCGAAAACAATCTTATTTTGCGCGCACCACTATACCCCCCCGGGGCCCATAACACCACATTTGATGATGTATAACTTCCGAGATTTTTGATCAATATTACACAGATTCACAACATGGAACAAGAATGGTCTAATTATGATGTGTACCAAAAATAAATTTGATCGGTTGAGAATTGTGCTAAATAATCGTTTTTTTCGAATTGCGGTGGTAAGGGGAGGAATTTAAAAAATCTAAAACAAATTTGTACAGCGTATGAATATGATAAATCTAGGATTAAAATTTTGTTGCTGTAGCTCTTATAGTCTCTGAGAAACAGGCGTTCATACGGACGGACGGACGGACAGACGGACAGATGGACAGACGGACAGGGCTAGATGAACTCGTCTTGTCGTCCTGATTCAGAATATATATACTTTATGGGGTCTCCGATGATTATTTCTATGTGTTACATACTTTTGGATTTTGCAACTTTCCAATAGTTCCGCTTTGCTCTTTTTTTACAAAAAAGGCAAAGGGGCTAATAAGTTAATAAAAATAAATAAATTAAATATGAATATGTAGATAAATAAATAAATATAATTATTTCAATAATCATTTTATGCTCTGGATTGCTAGTTAGTGATTCCTTGCTAATTTTTATCCTTTATAAGCAGAGAGTTTAACTCATTCAATTGACCAAATTTAAGGATATCTGAAATCAATTTAAATATCTGATTTTCATTTATATTATTGCCTTCTCTTTCTGTAGAAAAGGTGTTTTCAAGTCAAGAACTCAAATTATTACATAGGTCCTTAATTCCGAATATCATGTACTACCACAACAAAGGAAATCGAATTTAAGTTTTTGCTATTAAAGTGTATTGAAAATTTTTATTTAAATGAATACTTTATGAACTTTTCAATGCGTATTGTAGTTTCAATACTTTAATGCTAATCTAAGAATAAACAAGTAAGAAGTCTGTAGTCGAGTGTACCCGGCTACAAGAGCCCCTTTGCCTACATATACAGCCATAAACACACATACTCATACGACCACACAGTTCTGAACGTACTTAGCCATTGCGCGCACCTTTTAGCCCCCCACGCTCTATATCGCAGTACTTAATGTTGTATAACTTCCGTTTTTAGCCCCTTTGCCTTTTTGTAAAAAAAGAGCAAAGCGGAGCTATTGGAAATGTGCAAAATCCAAAAGTATGTAACACATAGAAATAATCATCGGAGACCCCATAAAGTATATATATTCTGAATCAGGACGACAAGACGAGTTCATCTTGCCCTGTCCGTCAGTCTGTCCGTCCGCCCGTCCGTCCGTCCTTCCGTATGATCGCCTTTTACTCAGAGACTATAAGAGCTAGAGCAACTAAACTTGAAATCTAGATTCGTTATGTTCGTACGCTGTACAAGTTTGTTTTTGATTTTTCAATTTCCTCCCCTGACCACTGCAATTTGAAAAAATTGATTTTCAGATACAATTTTTAACCGATCAAATTTCTTTTACGCACACATATTAAGTAGACCATTCTTCATCTACGTTGTTTCGTTAAAATTGAACAATAAACACGGAAGTTATACAACATTAAGTACCGCGATATAGATCGTGGGGGGTTAAAAGGTGCGTGCAATGGCTAAGTACGTGCAGAACTGTGTGTATGTATGAGTATGTGTGTGTATGGCTGTATATGTAGGCAAAGGGTCTCTCGTAGTCGGGTACACTCGACTACAGACTTCTTACTTGTTATTGTTCAATTTTGACGAAATTCACAACGTAGATGAAAAATGGTCTACTTAATATGTGTGCGTAAAAGAAATTTGATCGGTTAAAAATTGTGCTTAATAATCGTTTTTTTCAAATTGCTCGGGTCAGGGGAGGAAATTGAAATATCTAAAACAAACTCGTATAGCGTACGAACATAACAAAACTACGTTCCAAATTTCGTTGTTCTAGCTCTTATTTTGCGCGCACTACTATACCCCCCCGGGGCCAATAACGCCACTTTTGCTGAGCTATAACTTCCGAGATTTTTGTTCAATCTTACCCAGATTCACAACATCGATTAAGAATGCTCTTATTATGATGTGTACCAAAAATAAATTTGATCGGTTGAAAATTGTGCTTAATAATCGTTTTTTTTTGAATTGCGAGGGTCAGGGGAAGAAATTGAAAAATCCAAAACAAACTCGTATAGCGTAAGAACATAACAAATGTACGTTTCATGTGTACATTTCATATTTCTATGTGTTACATACTCTTGGATGTTGCATATTTCCAATAGCTCCGCTTTGCTCTTTTTTAGCCCCTTTGCCTTTTGTAAAAAAGAAGCAAAGCGGAGCTATTGGAAATGTGCAAAATCCAAAAGTATGTAACACATAGAAATAATCATCGGAGACCCCATAAAGTATATATATTCTGAATCAGGACGACAAGACAAGTTCATCTAGCCCTGTCCGTCTGTCTGTCTGTCCGTCTGTCCGTCTGTATGAACGCCTGTTTCTTTCAAACTTAAAATCTATATTCGTTATGTTCGTAGGTTATACGAGTTTGTTTTTTATTTTTGAATTTCCTCCCCTGACCCCCGCAAATCGCAAAAAACGATTATTTAGCACAATTTTCAACCGATCAAATTTATTTTTATTACACATCATTATTAGACCATTCTTGATTGATGTTGTGAATCTGGGTAAGATTGATCAAAAATCTCGGAAGTTATACATCATCAAAAGTGGTGTTATGGGCCCCGGGGGGTATAGTAGTGCGCGCAAAATAAGAGCTACAGCAACGAAATTTGGAACGTAAATTTGTTATGTTCGTACGCTATACGAGTTTGTTTTAGATTTTTCAATTTTCTCCCCTGACCACCGCAATTTGAAAAAATTGATTATAAGATACAATTTTTAACCGATCAAATTTCTTTTACGCACACATATTAAGTAGACCATTTTTCATCTACGTTGTGAATTTCGTTAAAATTGAACAATAAACTCGGAAGTTATACAACATTAAGTACCGCGCTATAGAGCGTGGGGGGCTAAAAGGTGCGCGCAATGGCTAAGTACGTGCAGAACTGTGTGTATGTATGAGTATGTGTGTGTATATGTAGAAAAAAGGGTCTCTCATAGTCGGGTACACTCGACTACAGATTTCTTACTTGCTTACAAAAAGGCAAAGGGGCTAATAAATACGACTTCATTTCACTTACACAAGAATTTGCATTGTTCTTTCAGCACTATTGTTCATCTGATATTCATAAATGTTTCTGTTGGTTTTAAAGCTATTTTAAATATGCAAAGCATGAGAGAAAATAGGGTGAAGCCGACTTAACTGAAATCCTTTTAGACCAAGTAAATGTTTGGAAATGGATTCTATTTCAGGCTGTCAAAGATTTGCACTTTTGTAGTGTGAAATTTATGGGCAGACGTTAAGATAAACATACTGTCATTGATTAACGAGTCTTTGTCGGTTTGCTGTCCAATGGAGGAAAAGGAATATTTTTGGTTCTATGGTTTTGGCTTATGGGTTGAGGCTGTGTCGCCTTTTAAAAATATTTTGACTTAACATGATTACGCCCAGAACTTAACAGATAAAGTTCTAAAAAGGGAAAGTGGACATAAATCAGTAAGTAAATGTTACTTTCTCGGTGGCTTCTGTCTCGAACTTTGACTTTGTCGAACGCTTAACAAGCACCATGAACACAAAGAATGACGTAGTTTCCCTTCTGTTAACTGAACTGTTTCGATGGACGAATGTAAAGGACTAAAGTCCAACTGCAAGCAGTCCACAGAAAAACTTCTCGCAGTGTGCAGTACGCTTAAAGGATTCCAGTTAGTACAAGACTCTATGGCTAAATACTGGCCGCTTTACGTATATATACCGTCTCTATACCGTTTCTATACTGTCGTTTTACAAACGAAAGGACAACTTCGCATAGATTGGCAACATTTGATGGCAAAAGTTACGTTCGCATTTATCTTTCATGCAAGTGTCACTTGTGAGTTTCTTGAACCACAGCCAAACAACTACAGCTAAAGATAAAGATGAAAATAGAGAAGATGAGTGGATAGTTGGTCGAGTGGAATTAGTGAACATAAAACATAGAGAACAAAAAAAAAATCCTGTTATCTATATGTAATACATAATAGAACATTGCAGCATGAGTTCAATGCCATTAAATTTTACGCCATAATCTTTAAAGTCTTTTGACGCAGGTGCCTATGCTATTCCCAGGATACCATTTATTCTCTGCATTTAATAAACAATTGTTATTCGAAATTTGTACACCTTAATCATTGTACATGAAGAACCCAGCCGGCTGTTCAAAGCCAGCTTAAGTACAGTATAAATGTAAAAGCATTAACCCAAAAGTTTCACTTGACTCTTATTAATTGCAACAATTAAATTGTTGCCTTGCCTTCTACCCTTATGCTAACAGATGCATGTTTACTTTATATTGTCAGTTTATTTTTCTTAAAGTATATTTCACACAATTACAGGAATTGATATTGTACAGATTTATAACATATCCAGTTACTATATAGGGAAGGCCACTTTAATTGAAAGAAGGCCACTTGAAATTATAATTTTAAAATCAAAATAAAATTAAAAATTAAAACCAAACGATCTTGATAAAATTGTAAAATCAATTGGAGTTGATGTTTAAGTTTCTACTGCAATACTCTCTCAGAGAACAATTTTAAATTGCAGTTAAAGTTTAAAAAAAGAACCAACTCTCAGTGTAACCAACCCTCCGTCAACTCAGCACAATTCACTTCTGAAGTACCCGGCAACAGGGCCATCAATTTCCGCTGCCTCAATTGAATCTCTTCGTATTCGCTGTTAAGTTTTCTTCCGCATTTACCAATTTTCGTTCATGTCGAGGTAGTGCCCCGGCTATGTGTCCAGGTACACATCAGCTCACTTCATTTACAAGTATAGCGTTCTCAGCATTTCCACACTCCAGCTCTTCAGTTCTACAGTTCTTCAGTTCCCTAGCTAGTAATTGTGTTACATTGATGTAATGACAAAGTGTTACAACTGGAGTTCAACGTTTACCATTTACGCGGTACGTTGACAAATTGGCTGTCACTGCCGCAGTTGTTATTGTTGGGGTTCATGTTCTTGTGTGTGTTCTTGTGTGTGTGTTTGTGTGTGTGTGTGTACTGTTTGCGTGCGTTTGAGTGTGTTGGTGTGTGCTGGAATGTGTTGCCTACAAAAGTAGACGCACAATAGTTAAACCTAATGCGGATGTCTCCAATGCTATTTGAGTTGCTTTCCTGGACTTTGATTTATGTAGCGTTAAATAATTTACAATTTACAAATTTACCAGTGTGGCAGCCTTTGTAACAAATGTCTAGGGTTGTCAACTGAGCATAAAATACGGTTATGCATATCATGCATAATAAAACCACATAGCACAGTATAAAAGAGAATATTCTAAATTTTTCCAATTTCTTATTATCAAAATATAATTATAAAAGAAAGATAATAATTTTAGTTATATATATAATAATATTCTTAGTATATTTTTACCATTGATAACAAGTTAAAATTGAAATAAGCGGAATATAGAATTTTTATAGGTTTTCTGTTGTATAAAGAAATTTATTTTTTTAATATTATTTATTAAGGTTCACAAAAACTTTACCTTTATTATTTTTTTTCACCTTATTGTCTAAGTTCTGCTTCAATCAGCGCTGCGAATTAACTCTTAATTAAACTTAATCATAATCAATATTAAACTGGCATAACATTAATAATAATGATGACAATAATAACAATTCAAGCAACTGAAATTATTCTCATACTCGGTATACTGCTTATAAGGCTGTGGGGTCGACGTCTGTTGAGTCGTCGTCTTGGGCGGGTTGCTGTCAGTCTGTTAGTCAACCTATTACTGTGGTTTAGGATGCGGTTATCGTAACAGTTTAAATGAAAATTTATTTTGCTAATAATTACTACATTAAACATATTTCCACTTAAGCTATGTAAAAATCTTTGTCATTTCGATTTTATTTAAATACTTTTATATTTATATTTGTCATCGGAGCCAAATCATTAAATATTAATTTCTATAATCGTGTTAAAGGTGATTCCGCAAACATTCAAATGAAATGAATCACTTCTTAATGCGACATTACGTGAGGGCATCACGACATTTGCAGCAATATTAATTATTCATTGGATAGGTGAATGAATGCAACCCCAGTTTTTGTTTTTGTTTATCTTTCGCTTGTTCTTTTCTCAGTTGCTTTTATTGTTACTCCGTATATTCGTTTTTGCTCTGTCTCCTTTTCCTCTTTTACTTGCTTCTAGTGTTGTTACTCAGTATTTTCGCCTTTATTTAGGTAAAATCTTGAAACAAACACGCATCGCGGCAATAAACGTGCAATTTTTCCAAAATTACAAAAATGTGAGCAAACATTTTATTTGTGCTTTTAACTTTGTAGTCGAAAGCCACTTACCAGTTACCAGTTACCAGTTGAAAGTTGCCGCTTGCCGGTGACTCGTTGCCCGTTGCCAGTTAGATTGTGTGCGAGTGGAGAGCATAAATCTTTGGTAATTCGTACAGCCAGCTGCCGTTTTTATATATTTTTAGCCCCTTACCCTTTGAAAATGGAAAAACGGAGCTAATGGAAATGTGCAAAATCGAAAAGTATGTAAGAGGTAGAAATAATCATTTAAGAGGCCATAAAGTATATATATTCTTGATCAGGACGGCAAGACGAATCGTTCTATCCTTGTCTGTTTCCTGTCTGTCTGTCCGTCCGTCTCTATGAATGCCCGTTTCTTGGAGACTATAAGAGCTAGAGCAACCAAATCTGGATTCGTTATTTTCGTACGCTATACGGGTTTGATTTACATTCAATAATAGCTTACATAAGATTTTAAGATTTCAAATTTATTTCTGAATAATTTGAATTTAATTAAATTAAATTAATTAAATCATAAATTCAATTAATTATGTCTGTGTATATTGGCAAAGAGGTTTTCGTAGTTGGGGCCACCCGACTACAGCTTTCTTACTTATTACTTCTATTTGTATTTAGCCCGTTTGCCTTTTTGTAAAAAAAGAGCAAAGCGGAGCTATTGGAAATGTGCAAAATCCAAAAGTATGTAACACATAGAAATAATCATCGGAGACCCCATAAAGTATATATATTCTGAATCAGGACGACAAGACGAGTTCATCTAGCCCTGTCCGTCTGTCTGTCTGTCCGTCTGTCCGTCTGACTGTCTGTCCGTCTGTCCGTCTGTATGAACGCCTGTTTCTCAGAGACTATAAGAGCTAGAGCAACCAAACTTGAAATCTAGATTCGTTCTGTTCGTAGGTTATACGAGTTTGTTTTTGATTTTTGAATTTAATCCCCTGACCACCGCAAATCGAAAAAAACGATTATTAAGCACAATTTTCAACCGATCAAATTTATTTTTGGCACACTTCATAATTAGACCATTCTTGATCGATGTTGTAAATCTGGGTAAGATTGGTCAAAAATCTCGGAAGTTATAGATCATCAAAAGTGGCGTTTTGTGCCCCGGGGGGGTATAGAAGCGCGCGCAAAATAAGAGCTAGAGCAACGAAATTTGGATCGTAGATTCGTTATGTTCGTACGCTATACGAGTTTGTTTTTGATTTTTGAATTTCCTTCCCTGACCACCGCAAATCGAAAAAAACGATTATAAGGTACAATTTTTAGCCGATCAAATTTCTTTTTCGCACACATATTAAGTAGACCATTCTTCATCTACGTTGTGAGTTTCGTTAAAATTGAACGAAAAACACGGAAGTTATACAACAATAAGTACCGCGCTGTAGAGCGTGGTGGGCTAAAAGGCGCGCGCAATGGCCAAGTACGTGCAGAACTGTGTGTATGTATGAGTATGTGTGTGTATGGCTGTATATGTAGGCAAAGGGGCTCTCGTAGTCGGGTACACTCGACTACAGAATTCTTACTTGTTTTTTTTTGCATTTCATTTCTTGTCTGGCTTTCCTCCTTTTTAGCCCCTTTGCCTTTTTGTAAAAAAAGAGCAAAGCGGAGCTATTGGAAAGTTGCAAAATCCAAAAGTATGTAACACATAGAAATAATCATCGGAGACCCCATAAAGTATATATATTCTGAATCAGGACGACAAGACGAGTGCATCTAGCCATGTCCGTCTGTCTGACCGTCCGTCCGTTCGTCCGTCCGTCCGTCCGTATGAACTCCTGTTTTTCAGAGACTATAAGAGCTAGAGCAACCAAATTTTAAACATAGATTTATGATTTTCGTACGCTGTACGAGTTTGTTTTTGATTTTCGAATTTCCTCCCCTGACCCCCGCAATTTGAAAAAATCGATTTTCAGATACAATTTTTAACTGATCAAATTTAGTTTTGGTACACATCATAATTCAACCATTTTTGATCTATGTTGTTAATCTGGTTAAGATTGATCAAAAATCTCGGAAGTTATACATCATCAAAAGTGGTATTATGGGCCCCGGGGGGGTATAGTAGTGCGCGCAAAATAAGAGCTAGAGCAACGAAATTTGGAACGTAGATTTGTTATGTTCGTACGCTATACGAGTTTGTTTTACATTTTTCAATTTCCTTCCCTGACCGCCGCAATTTGAAAAAATCGATTTTCAGATACAATTTTTAACCGATCAAATTTCTTATACGCACACATATTAAGTAAACCATTTTTCATCTACGTTGTGAATTTCGTTAAAATTGAACAATAAACTCGGAAGTTATACAACATTAAGTACAGCGCTATAGAGCGTGGGGGGCTAAACGGTGCTCGCAATGGCTAAGTACGTGCAGAACTGTGTGTATGTATGAGTATGTGTGTTTATGGCTGTATATGTAGGCAAAGGGGCTCTCGTAGTCGGGTACACTCGACTACAGACTTCTTACTTGTTTTGTATATTTATTTTGTTGTTTTGTTGTGCGTGTTGCAGTGACAAGAATTTGAATAATTCGCCAAATGTGCCAAGTTGAAATGTTAAAATTTTCAAAGTCGTTGGCCTTACAGACATAGCTGTCGTTCTCCGGATGTTGGCAAGCGTCTGGCTGTTTCCGGTTTAGCAAAACTGTAGTCACGACTGCCAAATGATTGCAAATGAATGGAACAGAATGGCACCCCCGAGGCAGAGAGGAATGCCACTTGAAAAGTTTTCAATCTGCTGTGCTCCTCTCACTTTATTCCCTTGCTAAGCTTAATGCATCGTTAAATTTATAGCCGCGACAAAAATTATTTAACGTAATTTCGCTAATGTGTCGCAGCAGCCATGTTCGCAAGGACATGCAGGACGAAGGAAAACAAATGTATTGAGAAACAAAAGTTGGGTTTATTAAAGAGTCCAAAAAAGGATAAGCTTTTGGCCATTCAATTAATTACGATTTTGATCCTCCTCGTTTTTATCTATTTTTTCTTTTTGCTTTCCTTTTCTAACCTTTTTTTAGCCCCTTTGCCTTTTGTAAAAGAAGAGCAAAGCGGAGCTATTGGAAATATGCAAAATCCAAAAGTATGTAACACATAGAAATAATCATCGGAGACCCCATAAAGTATATATATTCTGAATCAGGACGACAAGACGAGTTGATCTAGCCCTGTCCGTCTGTCTGTCCGTCCGTCCGTCCGACCGTCCGTCTGTCTGTCCGTCTGTCTGTCCGTCCGTCCGTCCGTCTGTCTGTCCGTCCGTCCGTCCGTCCGTATGAACGCCTGTTTCTCAGAGACTATAAAAGGTGCGCGCAATGGCTAAGTACGTGCAGAACTGTGTATGTATGAGTAGATGTGTGTATGGCTGTATATGTAGGCAAAGGGGCTCTCGTAGTCGGGTACACTCGACTACAGACTTCTTACTTGTTTCACTTTCATAACTTAAGAATTTTTCAATAAACGAACCATGCACAAATATGTCATTGTCGTTAGTGCTTCTACTGCTTCCGTGCTACTCAGTGAATTAATAAGCAAAAGCATCAACAACTGCAACAACAACAATGACAAGAACAACAACAATAACAACAACAGCAGCAACATAAGCCATCAAGCATCGACCGTACAACGCACTGAAACATGTCTCCTATTTGAGCCCAGCGTTGTCGACTGCATGCTTTGGAATAATAAAATGTTAAGGCATCTTCTGCATGGAATACTTTGAGATCCTGAACTATACAGCACATGGCATCCAATTGGAGGCACCCAGGACTCATGACTATAAAGGTAGACATGGTAAGTCAGTGAGCGCATAGTTGAGAATAAACAATTAGCAGATTGAAGTTAAGTCACGATTGAGTGATGTCATTAATAGATCTTAGATCTATTGATTTCATATAATTAAAATCAAACAAGTAAGAAGTCTGTAGTCGAGTGTACCCGACTACGAAAGCCCTTTTGCCTACATATACAGCCATACACACATATACTCATACATACACAGTTCTGCACGTACTTAGCTATTGCGCGCACCTTTTAGCCCCCCACGCTCTATAGCGCGGTACTTAATATAACTACTTAGTATAACTTCCGTGTTTATTGTTCAATTTTAACGAAATTCACAACGTAGATGAAGAATGGTCTACTTAATAAGTGTGCGAAAAAAAATTTGATCGGTTAAAAATTGTACCTTCAAATCGATTTTTTCAAATTGCTGTGGTCAGGGGAGGAAATTGAAAAATCCAAAACAAACTCTTATAGCGTACGAACATAACAAATCTACGTTCCAAATTTCGTTGCTGTAGCTCTTATTTTACGCGCACTACTATACCCCCCCGGGGCCCATAATACCACTTTTGATGATCTATAACTTCCGAGATTTTTGATCAATCTTACCCAGATTCACAACATCGATCAAGAATGGTCTAAATATGATGTGTAATAAAAATAAATTTGATCGGTTGAAAATTGTGCTTAATAATCGTTTTTTTCGATTTGCGGGGGTCAGGGGAGGAAATTGAAAAATCAAAAACAAACTCGTATAGCCTACGAACATAACAAATCTAGATTTCAAGTTTGGTTGCTCTAGCTCTTATAGTCTCTGAGAAACAGGCGATCATACAGACGGACAGACGGTCAGACAGACAGACGGACAGGGCAAGATGAACTCGTCTTGTCGTCCTGATTCAGAATATATATACTTTATGGGGTCTCCGATGATTATTTCTATGTGTTACATACTTTTGGATTTTGCACATTTCCAGTAGCTCCGCTTTGCTCTTTTTTTACAAAAAAAGGCAAAGGGGCTAAAAAAACTATCAGATTATATAAAACTATATTCTAAACTATTATTAATCTAAATCTTATGTGTCGAACTAAGCTCTAACAAAGGCAACGTTGACCTCTTTAACCGTAACTGAAAATAAAAGTTATATTTATATTGCTTATAGTTAAGGGAAATCCTTTATTTGGTGTCTCATTGTGACCCAACTGCTTCTTAGGCAATGCTATCAATTCTATCAGTAAAGAAACTTAAGCAATGTCAAAGGCCTTTTATATAATTCGTAACCCCAACTAGCCCAAAAAAACAAAACAACAAAATAACACAAGAACAAGAGAGCAAAACAAGAAAACAGCAAACCTAACAAAATCAATTTGCTGGCACAAATATTTGGCCCATAATAATGCCTCAAAATGGTCAAATTATGCGTGGTCATATACGGGTCAGTTGCCCGCAATTCAATTCAAATGTAAAGCTATATGGGTTACAGACCTCCTCCAACCCTCTCCCAAAAAAAAAAGGTGCACACGTGGGCAAAAGTATTCTGTACAGGGCAGCATAAAAATGACAGAAGCACAGCAGAAACATACTAATCGACAATGAGGTTTGTGAACTCTTCTCTTCGTTGAACAGGCAAATTTTGTGCCAATTTTTTAGTTGGCAACCCATGAACAAAGCCGAATACTGGTTCAGTTAAGTCATTTAAACTGATGTGGCTCTTTTTGTCTCATAAGCCACAAGCTACCATTCTTTATTAAAAAACAGGGGAAAAAACTTTATTTGATGTGTATTTCTATGAGCTAAAACTATGATGATTTAAATTTTATATGTCAAGCCGAAAGAGCTTCAGATATGAAAATCTATTTAAGAACAATACAAAATGCAGTTCGGAATACGGATATATATATAGAAAATTTGTTAAACTTCTCGAATAATAAGATAAAAATAAAGTAAAAAGGAAAAGAAATATAATGCAACTTATGATAAGGCCACACAAAAAGCTGGCAACCAATTTAAGAATGCTCAATCTAAACAAGTAAGAAGTCTGTAGTCGAGTGTACCCGACTACGAGAGCCCCTTTGCCTACATATACAGCCATACACACAAATACTCATACATACACACAGTTCTGCACGTACTTAGCCATTGAAATATGCAAATCCAAAAGTATGTAACACATAGAAATAATCATCGGAGACCCCATAAAGTATATATATTCTGAATCAGGACGACAAGACGAGTTGATCTAGCCCTGTCCGTCTGTCTGTCCGTCCGTCCGTCCGTCCGTTCGTCCGTCCGTCCGTCCGTCCGTTCGTCCGTCCGTCCGTATGAACGCCTGTTTCTCAGAGACTATAAGAGCTAGAGTAACCAAACTTGAAATCTAGATTCGTTATGTTCGTAGGTTATACGAGTTTGTTTTTGATTTTTGAATTTCCTCCCCTGATTACCGCAATTCGAAAAAATCGATTATTAAGCACAATTTTCATCCGATCAAATTTTTTTTTGGCACACATCATAATTAGACCGCTCTTGATCCATGAGCAACGAAATTTGGAACGTAGATTTGTTATGTTTGTACACTATACGAGTTTCGATTGTAAGACACAATTTTCAACCAATCAAATTTCATTTTCGCACACATATTAAGTAGACCATTTTTCATCTACGTTGTGAATTTTGTTAAAATTGAACAATAAGCACGGAAGTTATACAACATTAAGTACCGCGCTATAGAGCGTGGGGGGCTAAACGGTGCGCGCAATGGCTAAGTACGTGCAGAGCTGTGTGTATGTATGAGGATGTGTAAGTGTATGGCTGTATATGTAGGCAAAGGGGCTCTCGTAGTCGGGTACACTCGACTACAGACTTCTCACTTGTTTTTTTTTGTGACCGGGATACGACGACGTATGAAATTGGCTTAGTTTTAAGTGCCGGCCATGTGTGCGTGTGTTACAGTTGTATATTTCAGTTGTGTGTATGTATATGTAATTGCATTCGTACTAGTGGGATTGCCTTACTGGGTACGCACCTTTTTGGAAAACTTAATTAAGTTAATGCTGTGCCTTTTCGAGAAGTATTCTAAGTTATATATAAATTTTGTTGTACCTTTAATCTCAAACCATTAATTTGCCTTCTACCTCTGGCACAGCTTCATACTGTTTGGGTTTAATTATTGCAATTTAAATTCACAAAAGAAATGATATATTTTCTTTAATAATCCATATCATAAAGGCCTAGTTCCAATCCTTTAACCAAATTCATTTATTTCAATTGTTCTTAAAACCATAGCAGCTCCCGACAATGAAAAAATTCATAGTCTACTCTTTGGCGTAATAAACCGTTTCTATACAGTGAGCTATGTACGAATGACTTCTTTATTGTTTCCGACCGCATTTGGAATCGTCGGTAAGCATACAAAACAGTGGGTAAGAGTCAAATCAGTTACGTATTTCTAAGCACAATGCAATGTTTCTGGTATATTTCTAATAATTTTTTAAAAAATTCTTCAGAATTTATATTAATAAATGAAACTCTATTAGCTTTAGTAATTCATGCAAATAATTTATTAATAAGTTTGTCCATATCAAAAGATAAATTTATAATGCATTTTAGTTGCATTTTTTCCGCAGCAGTATATAATAATAAAAATATATTGAAATTTATTGATCAAATTAATCGATGTCAAACTACTGTGTTTAAAATGTAAATATGTTAAATTATATTTTGATGTGATTTAATTTTAAAACGGTTCATAAACTATCAAAAAATAATTCAAATTATATAAAAGAAAAATATAAAAAATTATATTAAATATAATATTTTTATGTAAATTTATATAAGACTATATCAGGATGTATTTTTTTATTGGTTTTTATTTTCGTTTGCTTTTTGATTTTATCATAGCAACGGTAACATAAATCATCCACTGTGCATTCGTTTGTTAGCTACTATGTGGGCGTTGCGGAGTCAATGGGCGTGACGCAGGGGGCACGGGTATTTGTAGACTTTCAAACAGGCAGGGCAAACTTTTGTCTACATTCGTTTCATTTTATAACCCTGATACCGAATAAACAAAACAAAAGTTTTCAACTTTTTGCATTGTGCGTCTTATGCTGTTCATTTTTGTTTTTGCTTAGCATTTGAATGGCATCGTTTCGAGGCCTGTCTCTTGACTTATTTATATGAGTATCTGCCGATGGGCGGTAAGTAAGTTACGCCTCTTTATGCCTTTATCCCTCTGTTCCACATCCCATTCCTATGCCTTTTCGCCAAACACTTTTGTCAACCATCTGGCGTCCAAATTACTTACAAAGTACTTATTTGACTATTTTAAAAGACATTCATATAAACGGCAAGAGCAATACAAAAATGGGTTTTAGGGTTAAGCTAACGGAGGAGACAGGAAATAACTCCACAAAAATAATAAAATTAGCCTTGAAGTGCAACTGTACAAGCAAATACCTGATAAACATAATGTAAGAAAAAACGGCAAAAGGAAACAATATTGTAAAGGGAGTCAGAACCAGATTTCCATCAAGACAGTTCACAGTACGCAGCCCTTTTCCACATTATCTAAGAACTTTGCTCAGCTCCGAAAACCTCAAAAAGAAAACCTAGTCTAAAATGCGGACATAATAATTTGCATAAAATATTACCAAACTACCCCAACCAAATTCAACGTGGTATTTTATAAAATTTTATTATTTTGTTTTGCATAATTTTGAAACACATTTTTGTCTCGTCCCTTTTTTTATTATTTTATTTTCAAAACAGTAAAACCAGACGCTTAAATATTATATTACAAATAATCACGCTCTGAGCAGTCTACATGACTACAAGATACTCTTTAATAAGTATTCTCAGGCAAATATTTAAATAATAATAATTACAAAAATAAATATATTATTTTGTAATTTAATTTTTGTTTAAAATGTATTGTTGTTGTATGAAGTAATAAAGTTATAATAAATTTAATATATTTAAATATATTTTATTAAAAATTAAAACCCAAACTTTTGGAGTATTCCAAATTTGCTTAAAATTTATAAATATGTATATTGTACATCGATTTTAAGCACATTACTTTTCTTTTCTATTATCATATAATATAATATTAATAACACAACTTATTCAAAACACTATATGGAAGTACTACATTTCAATTACAATTTTTAGTTATACAGTATATATCGGTTATAAGATGCACAGTTTATATGCAAATATTGGTTAAATGCAAAATTATGCTATTTTTAAACATAATAAAACTATTTAGAACTAAATTTAGCCTCATAAATGCAGAAAAAATTGTGTTCGTTCATTTGGAATTAGTTCATATAAATTTTATCGGTTTTAAACAAAGTATAAGCTGTAGGACAGCATTGCTCTCATTAGCCCCTTTGCCTTTTTGTAAAAAAGAGCAAAGCGGAGCTATTGGATATATGCAAAATCCAAAAGTATGTAACACATAGAAATAATCATCGGAGACCCCATAAAGTATATATATTCTGAATCAGGACGACAAGACGAGTTGATCTTGCCCTGTCCGTCTGTCTGTCCGTCCGTCCGTCCGTCCGTCCGTATGAACGCCTGTTTCTCAAAAAGTATAAGAGCTAGAGCAACCAAACTTGAAATCTAGATTCGTTATGTTCCTACGCTGTACAAGTTTGTTTTGGATTTTTCAATTTCCTCACATCATTATTAGACCATTCTTGATCGATGTTGTGAATCTGGGTAAGATTGATCAAAAATCTCGGAAGTTATAGATCAGCAAATGTGGCGTTTTGGGCCCCGGGGGGGTATATGTAGTGCGCGCAAAATAAGAGCTAGAGCAACGAAATTTGGAAAGTAGATTTGTTATATTTGTACGCTATACGAGTTTGTTTTGGATTTTTCAATTTCCTCCCCTGACCAACGCAATTCGAAAAAAACGATTATCAAGCACAATTTTCAACCGATCAAATTTATTTTTGGTACACATCATAATTAGACCATTCTTGATCGATGTTGTGAATCTGGGTAAGATTGATCAAAAATCTCGGAAGTTATAGATCAGCAAAAGTGGCGTTATGGGCCCTCGGGGGGGTAATGTAGTGCGCGCAAAATAAGAGCTACAGCAACGAAATTTGGAACGTAGATTTGTTATGTTTGTACGCTATACGAGTTTGTTTTAGATTTTTCAATTTCCTTCCCTGACCACCGCAATTTGAAAAAATCGATTTTCAGATACAATTTTTAACCGATCAAATTTCTTTTACGCACACATATTAAGTAGACCATTTTTCATCTACGTTGTGAATTTCGTTAAAATTTAACAATAAACACGGAAGTTGTACAACATTAAGTACCGCGATATAGAGCGTGGGGGGCTAAAAGGTGCGCGCAATGGCTAAATACGTGCAGAACTGTGTGTATGTATGAGTATGTGTGTTTATGGCTGTATATGTAGGCAAAGGGGCTGTCGTAGTCGGGTACACTCGAGTACAGACTTCTTACT